>RDPX01000039.1:767146-780779 GCA_003991215.1 Morbakka virulenta | reverse complement strand
CCATCTATTAAACGCCGCCCTCTGGGAAACGCCGCCATCTATTAAACGCCGCCCTCTGGGAAACGCCGCCATCTATTAAACGCCGCCCTCTGGGAAACGCCACCATCTATTAAATGCTGCCCTCTGGGAAACGCCGCCATCTATTAAACGCCGCATCCAAAAGTTAGATTTTGCAATAACCACCGCGGCGTTTATTAGAGAAAATATGGTAAGTGAATTCCATCTTTTTAACAGAGACAGTATTACGAACAGCAGAAAGGAAACATTGCTGGAGCAACAAAAGTGAGCCTAAGGTCTTGTAAGAAAGGGTTTAGCTTAAGAGAGCTAAGTGTGCCAGATGTAGCACACAACTAATATAATAGTATACTGTCCTGCATTAAACCTATCGGTTCAGCTGCAACGTAAAAATTAGAGTCAAAAATAAAGCCCAAAGACTTGAACTACACAAATCCCAAATGAAAAATGGGAAGAAATAACATTTCGAATTTTGTTACAAATGTCTAAGATGTAGGCCCTTTCATATTGAGAACGGTATCAAGATAAAATTAATGAAGTAGTTATACAAAATAAAATAATCAAATGTCAGCTGATATAGAAAACGGGTAAAAATAATACTGTGGCTACTTGTAGTCAAAAACCAGCTCCTAAACCTTTATACCAACTCAAGCAACTCACCAGGTAACAGTAACACATCAGATACTGATAATACACAAATTTTCTGTTCCAATAGCATTCTGAAAACAGCATTATATCATCAAAGGATAGGTAATATTCGGTCAGCTTCATGATAATAGCACACGCAACGTTTTTCCGAAACAGACTTTCCAAATACAATCTTTCACAAACTTTTCCCCTAATTTCATCTTTGTTTTATATATTTCTTTTCCATATCACAAGTACCTACAAACTTTTTTGAGAATTTCATTCATAATAATACAATAACAATTGTTTGTTCCTCTTGTCAAATCCACGTTCTACTAGACTTGAACTTGCAAAATCATGTCTGTAGGTTCAAGCTCTGCTATAGTCTCTTATTGCTTCTTGAAAGATTTTCAGTATTTCCTTATGCGTTTGTTGTAAATATTTGCACATTTCTGGTTATTCCAATAAAAGTGCATATGTAAGTTCAAGTATGTGTCTTCATGTGAACACGTGGTCTATATGCACACAAGCAAGTGCACAAGTGTGTTTGAAATTGGTTGGATGAACGTTTAAAATTGTTACTTGCTTTTTGCTAAATTCACATTTCCGTTTATTACTGCTTTATCATTTGCATCTAGCGGCTGCTACTAGCACATACCGGATGGCAGAATGGTGTAAACTAACATAATCAAAATTAAACTACATAATTAGAGTACCCTGAGATCGTCACTGTTCAACGTGGGCAACACAACCGACCAAGAAAATACTAGTTCTTTCAAAAACTTCTCAAACAGGGTAATTCCAGGCTTTCAGTCGAGACAAAACAAAAGGTTTCCTCGGGTTTATAAAATAAAATCTCTTTCATTTTTAACAAGTAAAGTACTGTGGGACTTAATATGACCCAAACGTACTGAAAGAAGTACAAATGTAAACGTGAATTTAAGAATAAAACAACAAAATATGTAATATGATTATAAAGACAAACTACTACATGAAAGAACAGGTAATTTAAGCAACACGCTTACAGGACTACAACACGAAGAAAGACAAGAGCACTAAATAGTTCTAATTAAAATTTTTTGCTATATTTATGTCTTACCGGAAACGTTTTAAATAATTCTACCCAAATAAAGACACATCCTTCATTTCGCCTAAACCAAGGCAACGGAACTTTCACATCGGTCAAGATTTGGGAAAACAAGAGGATAATGGCGACGGTTCTAAAAAAAAGTATAATTATCATCAGGTCTGTCAGTCAAACAATAATTCATTTCAGAAAAATATTTGGTTACTGTAAACCACTGTTTACGTCTTAAGGGGCTTGATAAAATTAGCATTATTGATTAAGTGCTGAATCGGGTGGACGGCTAAATAACCTTAACTAACTAGGAGACGTAGTTTATTTACCCGTTTAATTAATTTTTTAATACTAAATACATAAACACTGAATGGCTGTGATTGTGTAGAATAGAGATATAATGCCCAACAATTGCTTCAACCACATACCAACTGGTGGTTCAACCACATACCAACTGGTGGTTCAACCACATACCAACTGGTGGTTCAACCACATACCAACTGGTGGTTCAACCACATACCAAATGGTGGTTCAACCACATACCAAATGGTGGCTCAACCACATACCAAATGGTGGTTCAACCACATACCAAATGGTGGTTCAACCACATACCAACTGATGCCTCAACCACATATCAAGTACAGACTGTAACGACGCTTTTAGTCAATATTTTGTAACCTTACAAATTTTTTTAAAGTAAAGAGAAATGGTGACACCACTCTTTTAGGCATAATAACTGCAAGTCAAATGACCTCCATGCAACACCCAGGACTTTACATGAAAACTAGAGTTAAAGCTAGACTAGGGGTTTACTTGAGGAAAGATGGTATCAACCGTCCAGCACCTCTCAACCACCTTAAATACAAGTACGGTTCTTTACATAGTCACAGAAGAAGAATAAAATACAGAATTGCAACTGAGGGCTGTATTCTTTAATGTTTTAAGTCACTTTTCACTTGGCGACAGGTAATGGGCATCTTGAGTTGAACTCTCAAGAAAATGAGGCAATAGAAAAGCAACACATTGAAATTGCAACTAGCTGCAACTCCNAAGTACAAATGTAAACGTGAATTTAAGAATAAAACAACAAAATATGTAATATGATTATAAAGACAAACTACTACATGAAAGAACAGGTAATTTAAGCAACACGCTTACAGGACTACAACACGAAGAAAGACAAGAGCACTAAATAGTTCTAATTAAAATTTTTTGCTATATTTATGTCTTACCGGAAACGTTTTAAATAATTCTACCCAAATAAAGACACATCCTTCATTTCGCCTAAACCAAGGCAACGGAACTTTCACATCGGTCAAGATTTGGGAAAACAAGAGGATAATGGCGACGGTTCTAAAAAAAAGTATAATTATCATCAGGTCTGTCAGTCAAACAATAATTCATTTCAGAAAAATATTTGGTTACTGTAAACCACTGTTTACGTCTTAAGGGGCTTGATAAAATTAGCATTATTGATTAAGTGCTGAATCGGGTGGACGGCTAAATAACCTTAACTAACTAGGAGACGTAGTTTATTTACCCGTTTAATTAATTTTTTAATACTAAATACATAAACACTGAATGGCTGTGATTGTGTAGAATAGAGATATAATGCCCAACAATTGCTTCAACCACATACCAACTGGTGGTTCAACCACATACCAACTGGTGGTTCAACCACATACCAACTGGTGGTTCAACCACATACCAACTGGTGGTTCAACCACATACCAAATGGTGGTTCAACCACATACCAAATGGTGGCTCAACCACATACCAAATGGTGGTTCAACCACATACCAAATGGTGGTTCAACCACATACCAACTGATGCCTCAACCACATATCAAGTACAGACTGTAACGACGCTTTTAGTCAATATTTTGTAACCTTACAAATTTTTTTAAAGTAAAGAGAAATGGTGACACCACTCTTTTAGGCATAATAACTGCAAGTCAAATGACCTCCATGCAACACCCAGGACTTTACATGAAAACTAGAGTTAAAGCTAGACTAGGGGTTTACTTGAGGAAAGATGGTATCAACCGTCCAGCACCTCTCAACCACCTTAAATACAAGTACGGTTCTTTACATAGTCACAGAAGAAGAATAAAATACAGAATTGCAACTGAGGGCTGTATTCTTTAATGTTTTAAGTCACTTTTCACTTGGCGACAGGTAATGGGCATCTTGAGTTGAACTCTCAAGAAAATGAGGCAATAGAAAAGCAACACATTGAAATTGCAACTAGCTGCAACTCCTGGTAATCAATTAGAAAATGACTGCATTTAGAAACTAATACATAAATGCATAAATAGAGTTCTTTTTAATTTGTTAATAAAGAGTTACAAACAGACAAGGGCTAACATAATGTTCCTGTAGACCAAGGAAAGAAAAGGTAAATAATATTCCAAATAAGTTGATTTTACCGATAACGAATCACACCGAATTACATGAAATTACTGAGAGGTAATCTCATGAATCCAATTCCTTAATCTGAGCTATTTTCAGCAAAGTTTATTTTTCTTCTAAGAAAGATCTAAGAGCGTTATGTTTAGTCAACATTTATAAAATATATTGTACTATTAATTTACGTAAAAGGCGACATGACATGACATCAAATTGGAAATTTTTAGCGTCACAAAATCATCGCTCTGAGTTAGCTGCAAAATAAAAAAAAGCTGAGCTCTGAATTATCAACTGTGTTTTTGCTGCAGTTAACAGCAGCACAAAAAAAACACTTTGTTTCTCATTATTCTTCCTTTCCAATTTTCTCTTCTTCCTCCCATCTTTCCAAAATTTCATAAAGTACTTAGTGTAAAGCTAAACTTGTTTACTGGTACAAGAACTGGACCAAATAGATTAACCTCGTTTTCATGTTTTCTATGATGTCACATGCGCTTTAAAAAGTGACTGAATGATTTTGCATCAGTTTCAAGTCTGTATTATCCTTCATTTGTGTTGTGGTTGATTTTTAATGCAATATGAGCATCAAAGTCTGTAGCTCTACCATATCGATAGCTAGAATCATACAGCAAATTATCAGTATTAAGAGGGTCAACGTATGAACTAATTGTACAAAGACTATATGATAAATGAAAACAAAAATTAAGTTGTCAATATTAATTGATACCCCATAAACAAACCTTTTACGTCACTCCAGTTTAAAACTTATTGGCAGAAGTTGTAACTATCATCCAACCATAAATGACTACGGCAGTAGCACCTGGTGATGCTCCCTAATGTACTACTAGTCCTACGTACTTATACAGCTAAAAAATTGTAAAATTTTAAATAACCTATTTATTTTCATAAACAGAGACAACATGACCAAGTGCTGCCACTAATATAACAGTGCAATCTGTAATGTAAAGTTCATCACAACAAAAGGATATTGTTAATCATAGGATTAGCTGACATGATGCACACTATGAGGGAAAGGCGTTTACGCTGGTATGGCCATGTCCAGCGATCTAGTGGCACAATCAAGCAGGCAGTAGACTTTTCTGTGGATGGACGTCGGCGACCTGGGCGACCTGGGCGACCAAGAAAGACATGGCACGATGTTCTGAAGGATGACATCCCTGGCTGGGGCCTTGGTTCAAGTGACCCCATGAATACAGCCACCTGGAAATCTAGTGTGAGATATGCCATGCGTGCAGCTAGCCAGGCATCTGGAGGGAAGCCCACCATCATGGAGGATGCTTCCAGACTTGCACGATAATCAGAAAGAACCGATTGTATGTAGGTATGTATAGAGGCGTCACATTGTCACTTTCCAAATCCTCTCCATCTATATTATCTTATTTTCACAATTTCCTTCCCCTTTATGTATGTTGGAATTTGTTGATTTGACCTTGTATGAGAAGTCGCTGTTGTGTGGGAGGCTCAGCCCTCTATTCATTATAAGGATGTGATGTCCAGTGATTGGGCCCTGGGGTAAGGATACCACGCTCAAATGACATTGATGATTGTAAAAATGATCTGCTTAAGGACAAGCGCCTGCAGCTCATGTGGCAGAGGATACGAACATTAACGCCATAAGAAGTGGTTCGAATACAAGTTGCTGCACACATATATTTCACTTTTTTGAGCTATCAATATAGCAAATATGCTAATTTATGAAAATACCTCTAGGAAAGACTAAGACAAGCCACAGTTCGTCAATGACATAAAGCTTAACGAATAGCAGCAAAACTTGGACAAATCAATATATCAACTTACACGTCTCTGAAATCGACCGAAAATGTAAGGATGAGGTGATGGAGCACCTGTCCAGATGTGACAACAGTAATCTACGAAATGGCAGGTGGTAGACATAAAGAGACTCAGAATTGCTTTTGGCGTACGACACCCCAGTGCTATACAGATAACCAGCCTTTCTAGAAGCAAAAAACCGACAGATTAAATAAAAGAACTCCGCGGGCGATCAAAGAGAATGACAAACCAAGCATCCTCATAGATGAGCATCCTTCACGTAAAGAAGCAATAGCATTTCTTTATTTCAATGTTCACTACTTTAACCCCTTGTATGTTCCATACAATAAATAGGACATACATAGGGTTCACGAGTGGCTCTTAATAAACCTAACTCGAGCACGCGAAGTTTCATGCTATCTTTTTAGTCGTGATTCCATCTATTTTGATTATTCGCTTCAATCTTTTGAATGTATAGCATGCTGTTCTTAGCTTCCCCCCTCAATGTTTAATATATCTTGTGATCTTGTGTCCTGATCCTGTCTAAACATTATTTACTTACTGGTCTAATTTTTTTGCTCTGGGCTTGACAAAGACTATGTTGATCAAAATGTCGTGATTTGACTTTTCGTGTGGCATGGAATGAAAGGATATGCGACAAGATTATTCTAACCTTAGTTTCTCTTAAATTAATGCGGATCCCATGGCCACTGTTTATACTTTCAAATGATTTACTGTCCTTTCCGTAAAAAAAAGCATTTAAAAACAAATCAATTTTATTTTTAGAATATTTGGACACTTGTGATGAAAATTTAAATGCGATGACTATTAATACGCCGCTAAATTTCCAATGTATTTGGTGTTAGCCACCATTTGTAGAAATTATATTTGTCCACTTTTGTACTTGTTGATCTGTATTTTGACACTGAATGAAAGCGCTTATTTCAGATTATGGCTTTTACGAGTTTAGGAGTGACCACTTTACTTTACGTTTAGGGAAATATTTTAAACAGATGTTTCTTTCAAAGAAAAATAACAGAAAATTATCATCTGCAACGTAAGTCGGCATAACGATTTCGAACTGTAAAAACATACTTCAAAATCTTATCTGCCGTCGGAACTAGAATAAAACTGCGCTGAGTCGACTACATTGTTCACAAACCTAAATTCCGCGAAGGACAACAGCCGATACATTTTCACCCGAGAATGCAATATCTAACCTCACTGGAAAGTTTCCAGACATTGTGAAGCTGGAAATAGCTGTGTGATTAAAATCGGTTGCAAACAATATCCTACTACTTCAAGTAAACTCAGTCTATGTTTGTGGAAGAGACTGGCAAATGATCAGCTTTTAATTGTTACTACATTCTCTGATGTTCTTTAATATCATGCAAAGACAAATGTTTCACTTCCATTAAATACACAGTGTAAAATGGCACACATAAAAAATGAAACCAAAACTGCTATAGTATGCAGTAGGGGTGCTTGCCAGTTACACTAAAGATTGAAATCCTAGAATTCTAGTAAATTATCGAGGTGACTTATTTTTATTTCTATTCCCAACAAATATGCTTAATCACAGGATGTTTGTAAAAAATGAGCTACATTCTACTTACAATACGGCTATTCCCCACTGGTTTCCTGAAATAAAGAAAAAAAGAAGCTAAATTACACTTTTTTCCCAAAAAAAATCAATAGCGACATGTTTACTCAAGCTACTTGTGTTTGTGCGAGACTTGATCTGCCCTTCTATCAATCCACTGTCAATGTCGAGAATTAAAAACAAATACGAGGCAGCCAACGTGATTAAATCATGCATCAAAACGAGGTAATGGTTCTTAAACCGCATTGATGAAGTGCAGGTTTTCTTTATTTTAGTCAGAAAAACGACTGCAAACACATTAGTTTGGCGATATGACTCATACAGTAAACATACCAAAGATTACTGTTGACCAGGTACATCGCATATTAATCATGGCTACGGTATAGTGTACCGCAAGTGGAAACACAGACCATCTAACTTCGTTAAACAAAGCAAGTTTTCTGCTTTGAGGTGGTGTGTTACCAAAAATTTATAAATAAAATTGATTTCGCTGTGTCAAAATATATTTATTGCTCTTAACAAATATAGAAAATGTGAATTGAAAACCTAATTGCTAACTAGAAAGGTGGTTGATAAAAAGGTTTAGCCCTATTAAACCTAAGAATTCTTCGGGATGGTTACAAATCGTGTGCTATCTTCCATTACATTAAACACTAAACGCCTTCAATAGGCCTGCCTGTTTTTTCACATTTTCCTAAATTATGAAGTTCTGAAAAAATATATCATAATAAAAATTACGTTGATTTTGGTCGATAGCTAAAAGCAAAGATAGGATCGAGAAAGCTTGCCACTTTTTGTCCTTGGTTTAAGAAAAATAAAAACGATGGTTAAAATCCCACAACTTCAACAGTCCTTTTTGTTCTTCCGATCCTCTACTTCTTCTTCATTATTGATAAAGTCAAACGACTTTAGTTTTCTTATTTCGGCGTCTTACTACACTCAAGTCCCAGCGAAATAGCTATCGACCAAAATTAACGCGATTTTTATTGTGCTAGTTAGGTTTCAAACCACTTATCCTTTATTTGAAAAACATACCTGAAAAGTCTCCAGCAGTCTCAAATAAGGATACTCCAATAAGTGCTACCGTAGGGGCAATTGTGAGTGGTCCAACGAATCTAATAGCTATTCCTACCAATCCGGAAAATCCAATGAAGATTTGAAAAAAGGACGAGATCATGATAGCGCCTTGCACCTAAAAAAGATGCAAAATTGAGGTTTCTAGTATTTCACTGATTTTAAAAGTACCACAGAAACTACGATGGTATAAAAATATATGATGAAAAACAAAATAAAGCCTTCCAACAAGAGGTAAACGTAGGATTTTGATCAAACATATTTTGAAAATGTTTTACGCATTTACACTAATACCACGTGAGTTGCGCTGCACAAAAAGAGGCAAGAGAATATCGATCAGATCACATGGGTGTGATGTTACTACAAAACTAAGTAATACAAAACTGGAGTGTCCATTGCGCGCCTTAAAGAGTGTTTTTGGTATATCTCAGCGGTCAATTGCTTTAAATCTGAATTAGTGAGTGTACCAGTAGAATTTGATCAGAATTTTGAAAAATGTATTAACAAATAAGCGACTGTTGTAAAGAAGTAATTTATTGTTATTTTCTGAAATAAGATCAAAATTTCATATAAATTCGGCCAAAGTTAGGGGGATGATATCTACATAAAGACTGAAGAGTGATTTGCATGTTCGTACATCAGCTTAGTTGCAAAGACAAAATAGATTCCTTTTCGTTCCTTCCTTCAAGATGTTTCATTGCATTTTGTCTTTGGAAAACTTGCTTCTGATGTTACAGCTGGATTGCCAGAGATGGTTTTGTAGCTGAAGCATTTGAGTAGAGCCTCACTCTGCTTCTCGGTTCAGCATACAATACATATTTGCAATGACACATCAAAATCACATTCATTACTTCAGTAGGATCAGTCATAAGAGTAACGGCTTGCTTTTCAGAGGTCAAGAAAAGTCAACAAAAAAAAGGTGATACTTAGCTTAAATTCTTCATGTACGGATGTTTAGTGAGTTCGTTTGTTCACTGACGTTTACTGGTATTGACTGTTTGAAAATCTACACTACTGTTATCAAAACTAGCAAGACCTGTTGTCCCTGCATGTTTGTCCTAGGTTTCCCATAAAAAATATTTTAAAAATAATTCAAGAACATATTTTCCTAAATCTACTTTTTAGAAAAGTCAGTTGCCAAGTTAATCTTCAGACTAGATCAGCCAAAGGCCTACGGTAGTGGCAACATTCTTGTTATTAAGGAAGCAGTAATTTCTTGCCATGTTTTCTTTACTCTCAACGTTGTTTACATTTTCTCACTCGGAGTCTTTTCTCAGTATTTAGGAATAATGGTGAATTCCTAATCTAAACAAATATGGTCCTATTAGTCTTCTCCAGGTTAATGGCAAGGTCCTGAAATATCTCATTAACAACTGATTGGTTAGGTTTCTTTAAAGTTTTGGTGTCTCTGTCAATGATTTTTTGTGGCTTTCCTTCCAATGCTACTTCACAGACTGTGAAGACATATTGCATCTATCTATTAATGGGTCTAGTGCACTAGCTTCTAATGTATTCAAGGCCTTTGAAGTAGTATGGCATCCTGGTTTCCTAGTTTTATAATTCCTCGTGCCTTCAGTTTTGATTACTTTTTTGAGTCTTTTTAACAACACCGGCGTTCCCCAAGGTTATATTCTCCCTCCGACTCTATTTCATCTTAAAGAGCTTCTTGCGGCGTTTTTCCATTTCGCTACACCTGTGTTTGTGATACTATTGTTAATCCATATTTAGTCGGCCATCTCTCTTCTTTGCAGTGGCTAGAATTCACTGCAAAATGTTTAGGTAAATCTTGGGCTATTAAGACATGCGCGACAAGCGCTTGGTAATTTTCAGTCGGTTAAGACCAAATTAATTTCTCAGTAAAAGTAGTATCACTCCATTCCTTCTATTCAAATTGGGGCGAATTTTATCATTTAATGATACAGTTGAACCACTTGAGGAAAAAGTTCTTCTTTGAAATCGACTGCTTGTACTGTCTCATCTAATCTATCTTGGGTCTACTAAATACAATTAATTTGTAAGTGTGCTTCCTGTACGTTAAATCCATTGAATTAGTTACACGTGCTACCCCACACCCAAGATGATTCTGAATCTTTAAAAATTCACAATTCGTCCTTATATGGAATTCTGTTGTCATATAGATCTCTCTGTCCGTCTTCTTTCGTACCAGTTATTCAGCTCTTGTTACATCAACATCAAAATTGTTATTGTCACCGCTACATAAAAGGGCACGATAAACATTTCTTTGGTTTCAGGTCACTCTCAGGCAACTCTCCAGACCAACTTCTCACAGTCTTCAGCACCAACCAATGCTTTGATTCCATACGTCATAAAGTTCTTTTTCAAAAGTCGCTTCTTTTCTTGAACTCTCCGACTTTGGAATTCTATTCCATCTAATTGTCTTTCCTATTCTTGAACTTTTTTGAGTCATGTGAATTAATTCTTTTAATCTTGTATTCTCTCACTTTCGTAGTCCCTGGCACTAAGTAGCTTCAAAATATAGGAGGGGATTTCCTTTAAAAAAAAGGATATTAAAAAAAATGTGATCAAAATTTGGTATTCAGACCTATGGTTTTCCTGTTTGATGTGCAGTTTGCACTGTCGACTGGAGAACGAAAGGTTGTGTAAAAAGTTAAGGGATCCACAAAAGAACTTTGCAGAGGCAATGAAACCACACGGAAGCCATTTCTGGATTGTCACACAGACAACGTAAATCGGGGAGGTCTTCTCTTGTATGCATACAAATTAAAGGATTTAGTTCAAGCAAAACATCTCAATTTCGAGTAAACAAATCGAGAAAAATAACTTAGAGATGTCATCGAAGAATAAAAGCTGGATAAAATAAGTTTCCTTGAAATCTATGCAAAAGTAGAAAATGCATAGTTTGAAAGATTTTCATTGTTCATGCTAGCAACAGAGTCATGGTAGTTGCATCAATATATTTCAAATTCATAACTCTTGAAATATAAAAATCCTTTTCCAATTGTTACTGTAAAGTTACACAATTTAAGAATACAACCAGAAATTGACACATGTCAAGCTACATCTGTGATTCAACTTGAAGATTGAAAGAAAACGGACTTAGATAATTACATAGATACTTCTTAAGTCAAATCAATAATAGAAAAAGAGGGGAAATATGAAAATAATAGGATATGTTAAAGTGATAAAGATTAGGGGTAACCAATGTCGTTAAGTACTTGATTCAACAGCATATTCAGACGTACTTCTCGGCGATATTTTATGCAACAATATAAAACAGTTAAAGCTGACTGAAAGTGTTTTTTCAGGAAAATCATTCACAGCAGTATTATCCGTCAGAAACAATCATGTAAGACTGAGTCAACATACTATCATTCCTCCTCAATCAGAAGCTGACTGAAAATATTTTCTTACGAAGACAATTCACAGCAGTATTATCCGTCAGAAACAATCATGTAAGACTGAGTCAACATACTATCATTCCTCCTCAATCAGAAGCTGACTGAAAATATTTTCTTACGAAGACAATTCATAGCAGTATTATCCGTCAGAAACAATCATGTAAGACTGAGTAAACATACTACCATTCCTCCTCAATCAGAAGCTGACTGAAAATATTTTCTTACGAAGACAATTCACAGCAGTATTATCCGTCAGAAACAATCATGTAAGACTGAGTCAACATACTATCATTCCTCCTCAATCAGAAGCTGACTGAAAATATTTTCATACGAAGACAATTCACAGCAGTATTATCCGTCAGAAACAATCATGTAAGACTGAGTCAACATACTATCATTCCTCCTCAATCAGAAGCTGACTGAAAATATTTTCTTACGAAGACAATTCACAGCAGTATTATCCGTCAGAAACAATCATGTAAGACTGAGTCAACATACTATCATTCCTCCTCAATCAGAAGCTGACTGAAAATATTTCCTTACGAAGACAATTCATAGCAGTATTATCCGTCAGAAGCAACCATGTAAGACTGAGTGAACATACTATCATTCCTCCTCAATCAGAAAAGACTCTACTGGAACAATAAAGCCAGAAAGATTCCTAATGTTCCATAATTTAAAACCATAAATTTCTTTACAGAAAAGAAATTGCCTTCATGCAGCTGAAATGCATGGTGTACCAAATATTATCAGATATTCCAAATCGGAACGCTTAACACATTTCCAACCGGTATAAAACTAACCCCATATAGCTGCATGACCTTCGTACCCCCATTAGGTGAACCCAGTATCAATTGCAATAATAATAATTATTATCCTCTATGCCATAAAAACAGCAGTGAATTAAGTGGGAATGAGAATTAAAAAAGAACACATTGTTGACTCCGAGTAAATATAATAACTTAAATCAACAAAAAAACACAAGTGACTTTATATCTAGAAATACAAAATTTGAGCCTTCACATCTAAAAGAACAAATACATATATTATGTTACAAGTTTTTGGCTAAAGTTAGGTATAAAATATTCGCTAAGTTAAGTGCTGAATAACGGTCCTCTTTCTCAATATTTGTTTATCTAAAAGGAGCTTAATATTGTGTTTGGAAACACTGGAAGGCCAATAAAAATACTACTGCTCAACATTTGGATCCAGAAAAATATTTTATTAAGGCATACCAAAAAGAAACGCATGTTCGTATATTGTTTATTTTTTCACAATAACCGACGGCAGAAGTATTAGAGTGTTTTTGTTTTTCCGGTTTATTGTTACCATGAATAATATTGAATAATTTGTAACTTCATGAACTCAGTGGAAACCATAGATATAGCAACTATATC
The DNA here is from genome assembly GCA_003991215.1 of Morbakka virulenta. Taxonomy (NCBI): domain Eukaryota; kingdom Metazoa; phylum Cnidaria; class Cubozoa; order Carybdeida; family Carukiidae; genus Morbakka; species Morbakka virulenta. The sequence goes on along the minus strand of RDPX01000039.1, from coordinate 767,409 downwards.
ACATCATGCATCGTACACTTAAAAGTTAACGGCTTACGACATGACAAAGGTCCGATATCTATGGCTTTCACCGAATCCATAAAATCAAGACTTTTCCTGAGTAAAACAAATATTACCAGTTACAATTACGGACTTCCAGATAATTTTTGCCCACTTTTGAAACACCAAAGCCCACTTTTGAAACACCAAAGCCCACTTTTGAAACACCAAAGCCCACTTTTGAAACACCAAAGCCCACTTTTGAAACACCAAAGCCCACTTTT
>RDPX01000039.1:748526-760828 GCA_003991215.1 Morbakka virulenta | reverse complement strand
GTTAGTCAATTAGTCAGTTAGTTAGGTTAGTTAGTTAATTAGTTAGTTAGCCAGTTAGTTAGCTGGTTAATTAGTCAGTTAGTTAATTAGTTAGTTAATTAGTTAATTAGTTAGTTAATTAGTTAGCTAATTAGTTAGTTAGTTAATTAGTTAATTAGCTAGTTAGACAGCTAGTTAGTCAGTTAAATAGCCAGTTAGTTAGTTAGTTAATTAGTTAGTTGGATAGATAGCCAGGTAGTCAGTTAGTTAGTTAGTTAGTTAGTTAGTTAGTTAGTTAGTTAGTTAGTTAGTTAGCTAGTTAGTTAGTTCGTTCGAATAAAGGCTGGTTACATTCAGTATACAAAAAAGTCTTTTGCAAATGTTTCCAAAATGAAAAACCTATTAATATTATAATTAAAATGATACATTGGAATAAAGTTAAAATAAAAATTTCAAAGCCTATGAAAAACAGCTTTTGCATAATCGCCTAAAATCGTTAAGATTGACATTTTTCTATTTGTAACGTTAGTTTGTTGAACAAACTTGTGCATATATTATAAAAGTTAGTTCTTGTGAATTCCAGCTTTGCAGATGGTTGAACGATCATGTGACTCGTTTCTAGTATACCGAAAACGAATTGATATCAAAAGTAAAGAATGGGGTCAACTGAAGTTATGGCTTTTGGGGTTACGGCAAATATTACAAAACAGGATCTCAAGAAGATTAATAAAAATACCAATTTTAGATCATGTATGTAATGAACATTAAGAAATGTTTTGGCACGAAGTTTAATCCATCAATAAAACCTTGGAATAACTTCTTGAAAGCCACGGAAAAGCAAATAGCGGATTTTGATTATCTTCAGTATTGCTGTACTGAATCCAGCAGAAACCCAGAAAAAGCTACTTTCGTCCTTTCATGATAAATCTTTAAAATTAATATGTGGAAATGGATTTCAACCAGCAAACATCATATTTCGCCATGGAGTTTTGTTGTGCAACTGTTGCTCAATAAAAGACATCTGTTGAAATCTGTTTCTTGTATACTCTAGAAAACTGTTTTTGGAGTATACAAGATCATCTCCATATATATATATATATATATTTTTTTTTAGTTTTAACGTCATTTTCCCCCAGCAATTGGGGCTCAGACGGTGCCCTTCACAGGGACTTTGATTTAGCGGCGAGGATTTCTTGGCCGGATGCCCTTTCTGACGCCGGGGAATCGAACCCGGAACTCTTGGTTACTGTGCAGTTGCACTAACCATTAAGCCACGGTATCCTCAAAATCTCCATATTTTGTAGAAATCAAATAGTCTGACAATTTGCCTTTATTCATTAGGTCTCAGGATATCAAAGTTATCCTTGCGTCAGAGCTGAGAAGGAACTTGTTTCGTGTTAAGTAAACATCCCCCTAATACTTTCCTACTTCACTTTCTCCACTTTATGTTCACAGTTCTCATTTCGTATGGTCAGACGGTTTGCTTTATTCATTGCACCTTCCTCCACCACTTGTCTCCGGCTCTTTTGCTGGCTTCAGTTTTAATTAAATTAAGTGTTGATGTTTAAGAATTCACATTTAAACATACAGGCTACATCTGCCATGAAGGTCTAAGGCTAAAAATGAATTTGCTTTGTAGACTTTGCAGTCATATACCAGTTCTAGCTTTATTAAGTCACATGTTTGGCTGCTGGTTTTCTTTTTTTCACTGCTTTTAGAATTTGAAAATACAATGGTTTTCAATTCTTAACTTCCAGTTTTGTTCCAGTTTTGTCATACAGCACGCATTCTTAATGACAACCTATAAATATGCTCATCAAAAAATGAAATAAAATAAAAACAATAAAAAACTTTATAAATAAATTAATACCTCTATAAATATGTTTGTTCTCGTAATGACAAGTCTAGTTAACTATAAATTAAACAAACGCTTACTTAATGCTCCATTTGTCTCATTGTTCATCGATTGGTTAATACCTGAATAAAGAAATGTGTGCAATGAAATGAATAAGGTATCATATCAAAATGGATGGTCTTGACATAAAAAAATCTTCTCTGGATTTCATCAATTCTGCTTTAAGAAACTTCGGTAGTTTTTCTATCAAAGAACCGAAACACTTGCAAAGTTATCATTAAGCATCCACCCGTTTCAATTCGTATCCACAAAAGTTTTTCTGTTTTTCTTTCGAGGGTACTTTATCTGAAGGATATCTCCTATCAAGTGTACCCAAACAAAAAGTCATTCTGTCAGATTCGATTCAAACTCTATGTGATAATTAAACATTTACGTCAGCGAGTCATGAGCAGTTGCAATTGCTAAATTGCGAGAATAGCGGTCATTCCAGCGACACTCAGATTGCTCTTTTCCTCTGTATATTTTCTTCTGAAAAAGAAATTGGTATCAAGTAAAAGCTCTTGCAAAATGAAACCTGATTAATTGTAAAAACACTCAATCCCTCAAGTTTCAAGGTACAAGAAGCGTGCAAAAATTTCAAACGTTGACGACGCCCAGTTAGGCCAATTAATTTTTTATTTTTTCCTTCAGCTGTTTCTTACCTACTGTAAAACATAAATTGGAAGTTTCAGTTTGAGGTATGAATGGGTTTCAAGAAAACTGAAGCTAAAATGCAGGTAGGGGCATGGTAAGAATTAAAATTTCATTATTTTTAATAGTTAAGCCTAAAAAATATCCTCTTAGATTTATTTTCAGTTAAGGTACAGGAAAATTTTTGCTTGTTGCTACGTTACACGGCTCCAGATTGGTAAAATATACAGCTGGGGTTGAGCAGTGGAGTCCACCTAGAAAACGGCGCATGATGCGTGCCACGGCGCGAATAAATTCAAGTCGGACAATATTTGGTCAATCTATGGGACCTCTGTCTGTCCCACATTTTGCGTCAATATGCAGTAATTCTGGAGAAATCCAGGTATAAACAGACAATTGGAAAAATAATGCGCCCGAGTTTAAATTTTCACGTAAATCTCGAGTGTGGAGTAAACGCATGGCGAATGTGTGAACACAAAGTTAAATAGACAAATACGCGCGCTCGCACATAATTCAGTCATTAAAGAGACTACGTGAAACTGAAAAAACCGTACCTGCAGCTGACGGTGATGCCACACATTTAAATTGTGGCAGTGAAAGTATGGCAATAGTCGGTCCAATAAATGCAAAGGTTGCTCCTTGTACAATTGGCAATCTGAAATGTATAATCAATTTTATGACAAAGAGAGCTTGATTAACATGTACTAACATTATACCGACTGCTATCAGGTGTGATATGGTTTCATATTGAATACCTTTAGAAGCCTTACTGTTTGGAACGTCGGCCTTTTTAAACAATTGTATGGTAGTTATATTTGAAGTCTCTATTTCTAATTTTCACCTCTAAATATTTAGTTTTTAATCTCTAACTGATTGGTCATGTAATTTTCCCCCGTCATTACCAATTTATTACCAATCTTTTTACCCTTTAGAGTGCATGTGGTTTTATTTCCTCAGCAGAAAACATATTGAATAGATTTAACCATCTTGCATGTTACTGGCCTGTGGATAACCAATTCGCACTTCCTAGATTTCCTTACAAGATGTAAACACATGTCCTAATTCTGTCACTGGTATGCTAACTGGCCAAAGTCCCCACGCAGGTTTTACGTTTTGATAAGCAGACAGTAAAGTATATCAGCATTACACACAAAGTCACAAAGGCAAATACATGGGTTTAATGAAACTTCTTCGACATTTTCTCTTGGAATGGGGACATAACTCTTGTAACTAGCAGAATATCTGTTGACCGGTATCTTTACAGAGCTTAGTAAATGCTTTCTTGCTTAAAGACTGTCATACTTAAAAACCAATAACCCAAATTTACGACGATAAACGGGTGATTGGAAAAAAAGGATTGTAGTGGGAAAGGTCTTTGCCATATGCCCTATTTCTCCCATTGTGGTTAATATCAGAGTAGAATAATTGTACACCTATTGTAAAACGCATTTTATTCATTTCACACCAAACAAAGAAATCGTCTCCAGTATAATACGAAATCATAGTGATACGGTAAGGCTCAATCTCTAGGTTAGTGAATTAAGCAAAGGACTACAGCATTGCTCTTTTTTAGGCGGAAATTTCTACAATGCAAATGTTGACTGAAATTCTTTGTTTGCTCTACATTTTTTTATTATTTTTTTTTGCTTACGGAGAACTTCTTTTTCCAATCTAAATCGATAAACTCTATGTCCGAAAATATAATTATTAAAACTGGCAATTTACTAGTAATATTAATCGTACCTGTATACGGATAATAGAGTCGAAGGCAACAATTTCAAATCAAATTCGCCAAATAGGAATTTAGAAGCTAACCAAATTCTCCGAACAGGATGAAAAGGGGTGAATTACGTAACAATATTAAATAGGCTGCAGACATGCAGAGTTAAATTTCCTGCCTTCGTTCCTGTATCTTTAGTTTCATCACGTTCCCTTAATTTACAGTGAAATTTAGGATCTTAAAATTCCTTTAGGGGTGTCTGGGGGATCAGGTGGAGTTTCACCCAGCAGCCGCATTCTACTTATAGGATGGATAGACCACTAGTCTCTAAAATGACTCTCAACTTTCACCGATGGCTCCAAGTAGTTGCTCGTACACGTCAACGGCCACACCCTGGTAAACCCCATCATCTGGTTGGCTAACTCGATGGGGGTCAGCAATGCCATTTGAAATTGCTGACAGGGGATGCCTTATTTCTCAGTGTACGAAGATGTCATTGCAGGGGCATTTGATGCGGAGATGAGCGGAGAAATGCGTATGAACTATCAACGGTCAATCTCATAGCACACGCAAGAACTAGTACCAGGTCTAACCAAGGAATGGTCTTGCCACTGCCGCAGTCCATACACTCATTAAAAGGGTGTTGCTGTCAGGCCCAGCCTACCGACTGTAAACCCCCCTCGCTACTCAAAAATGATGAATCTCGGACAGTCAACTGAGAATGAGGCTAGGGCGTATGCGCCGTATGCGAAGCGCAACTTCTTTCCCCGGTATCAGTGTGAAATAAGCAAGGGGTACCGTAAAATGTCTGCCTGTGGTTCAAGAAAATTGGGCGAGTTTCGAGAATGAGGATTTGGACATGGAATGTGGGCTCAATGACGGGAAAAGGACGAGAACTAGTGGAAGTCATGAAAGCAAGGAAGACTGATATATTGTGAGCGCAAGAAACGAAGTGGAAAGGGGAAAGATCAAAAGAACTGGGAGAAGAATATAAAATCATATATAATGAAACTGAAAAAAGGAGAAATGGTGTGGGCATTATTCTAAATGAAATGCAAAAGGAAAATGTGGTTAAGTCAAACAGACCAATGCTGACTGACGAGTGTCAAAACTTTATCGGACAACGGAGTCCTCAATGTGGTATCTGCATACGATCCACAAGTTGGTTGTAATGATGAAGATAAGGATAAATTATTCACAGAGCTAAAGGAAGTTGTGCGAGAGGTACTATCATCGGAGAAAGTAGTCATTGGGGTGGACTTGAATGGACATGTCGGTGAAATCAACCATGGGTTCGAATGTTGTCATGGAGGAAAAGGCTTTGTTGGCCGAAATGAAGAAGCTGTACGAATCCTGAACATAGCGAAAGCATTAGAAATGGTTATTGTTAACACACGCTTTGTGAAAAGGGAAGAGCATAAAGTAACATACAAAAATGAAAACAACAAAAGTCAGATAGACTGCCTGCTGGTCCAGAAGAGATACAGGCGAATGATCATAAGCCGCAAGGTAATCCCAGGTGAAGATGTCGCTTCACAACACAGACTTCTGTTGATGCATGTAAGGTGGCACGAAAGGATATGGGAGATTCCATCATTTTAAAGGGCGAAGATGGTAATATGTTGACAGCGGGCAGAGGAATCAAGCAAAGGTGGATGAACTACTTTCTGCAGTTATTGAACACGGAGAATGCACGGCAGGATTTGGGAAGAGTAGAATCGGTAGAAGGCCCTGTGCGACCAACCAAGGTGGAGAAGGTGCAGCTGGCACTGGAAAAAATGAAGAAGGGAAGATTACCGAGACTATCCGATGTTAGAGCGACATAATCAGACCCTTGGGGTCGGAAGAAACAGAGTGAATAACTGAGTTCATCAAGAAAGCTTGGAATAAAGAGGAAATTCCAGACAACTGGAACAAGACTGGTTTAGTGCCAATCCACAAGCAGAAAGGGAGCATAATGCAATGTGACAATTATCGAGGAATAAAGGTGCTAGAGCATGCAATGAAGGTGTATGAAAGGGTATTGGATAGAAGACTAAGAGACTTGATTAAGATAGACAACATGCAGTCTGGTTTTATGCCAGGAAAAATTACAACGGATTTCAGCTTTATTCTGCGACAACGCCAAGAGAGGAACCTGGAGGGAAATGAGAAAATGTTTAGGGCCTTCGTGGACTTGAAAAAATGGTACCACAGGATCCTCAGAGACGTTCTTGACTGGTTTCTACAAAAGAAAGGAGAACTAGAAAAGTTTATTCAAGTTGTGAAAAACCTTTATAGCAAGAGCAGGACCGTTTTAAGTAAATTGTGGGTGAAACCGACCGGTTCGACATTAGAGTCGGCCTACATCGGGGCTCGGACCGGGCCCTATCCTGTTTGCGGTGGTTATAGACACCATTAGCACAGCAATTACAGCGGAGAGCGAGGTTGAACTGCAGGGACAATTGAGTGAATGGTAAAGAGCTTTGGAGAGGAAAGGGTTGAAAGTGAATGCAAAGAAGGTAGAAACGCTAGTTACCAGCAAACGGGGAAGCGAGGAGATTCACATTGCCGACACACATGGAAGCCCAATAAAGCAGCTGGACCAGTTTTGTTATCTGGGTTCTATCATAGAGGAGAATGGTGGGTGTAGTGAGGAGATCAGGAACAGAATAAGGAGAGCATGGATGAAATGGAGGGAGATATGTGGAACACTGTGTGACAGGGCGATGCCAGAAATGCTGAAAGCGACGATTTACAAGTGTGTTATTAGACTAGTACTCTTGTACGAACTAGAGATGATGCCTTAAGAAAAGTGGAAGACCGGAGTCGACTGAGATGAGGATGCTAAGATGGACAGTAGGTGTGTCTCTATGAGAACACCGAACAAACGAAGATATTCGAAGGCTCGCAAAAGTCCTTAACATACGTGAGAAGGCAAGAGAAGCTAGATTGAGGTGGTATGGCCATGTCATGAGAATGGGGAAAGAGATGGCTGTAAAGAAGGCATTCTACAGCAAAGTAAAGGGCAAGAGGAGCAGAGGAAGTTGTGACACTTGCACAATTGCTGAGTCAATGCGTAAGAAGACAAGGGTGTAGAGATGTATTCTTTAAGAAGGATGCTGAGAGTATCATGGACAGACAAAGTTGCCGATGAAACAGTCTTAGAAAGAGTTGGAGTAAATCGAGATAATAAAAGAACGACTGATACAATTTTGAGGCCATGTTATGTGCAGAGAAGGAAAATGGAAAATCTTGGGTTGACTGGAAAAATTGAAGGAAAGACAAGCAGGAGAAGACTGCGTCTGGCTTATGTAACAAGCTTGAAGAAAGGAAGTGGCGATAATATGAGGTGTGTTGCTATAAAGCGTCTAGGCGATGAAAGACCATGATTGCCGACGGATTGGAAAAACAAGGTATCTGAAGAAGAAACGGAAGAAGAGGAAGACGAAGAAGAAGAAGTAAAAAGAAAAGGAAGAAAAAGAAGAATAATTAATTAAACTAATTAGTTTAATTTTTTTTCTTATTTCAAAATGATGTTTTAAAATTTTACTCTTTCCATTTTCACAGATTAATATGCAAAGCAAATGCTATACGGGTCACAAAAAACATTATTTTGGTTAAAACAGAACGAGACTAAACATTTACTAACCTTACACCAAACGTTGTCTGCAAAAGCGTAGATATTCCAGATACAAAGAACATTGTGCTTATAACTTCGCCCAATGCTAGTGGATTTTTATCGATACATAGATAGGGTGCCAACACAAATGGCACAGCCATATTTGCTCCAAACATAGTCAGGTAATGCTGCAGGAGTAGTAAAAAGTGTAAGAAACGGGGAAAAATTGACATACAAAATGAAAAAAAACCTGTTTAAATGCATCAAAGAAATCAATATAATATATGCGTGGCAAAATATTTGTAATATAAAGAAAGGTAAAAAAAATATAAAGGAAAGGTAGTGCTGTTATACAAGCGGCTCTTCATTACAACTTTCGTTATTACCAACTAATCGAAACTCAGTATTTAGAAAAACGACTTTCTAGCAACAGTACTTTTTGAGTGCCAAGTGACAAACTAGAAATCCTTATTTATGTATTACTTCACCGTATTTTCATACAAAAAAGACTCAGAGAAATTAATTTTCCTTTTCTAAAAAAGCAGCTGAGTTTTATACACATTTTTACCAGACCTACTGGACGGCACTGTGGAAAATTTACATCAAAGAGAAAACAAGATGCCCATCTACTTGAGCGCGATAGCAACAAATTTACACCTGAAAGGTTCCACCACCAATTAAAAATGCTTATTCAAAATAGCTCCCACGAAGGTGCTGCAAGAAATGATACAAAAAGACGCAATGATTGGTAAAATAGAATTAAAAATTAAAGGAAAATTATAAATTACCCCTCCATAAGAAAGCTGACCTGTCTATCGCGGATAAAAAAAAGAGGTATTACATCCATTTGCATTCATTTGCATCGAAAAGTGTATACTGTCATGCTTTGAAACGAAATNGATAGCAACAAATTTACACCTGATAGGTTCCACCACCAATTAAAAATGCTTATTCAAAATAGCTCCCACGAAGGTGCTGCGAGAAATGATACAAAAAGATTGGTAAAATAGAATTAAAAATTAAAGGAAAAATATAAATTACCCCTCCATAAGAAAGCTGACCTGTCTATCGCGGATAAAAAAAGAGGTATTACATCCATTTGCATTCATTTGCATCGAAAAGTGTATACTGTCATGCTTTGAAACGAAATATAGTCGGCATTTGAAAAGATCTCGAGCAAGCCTACACTTCTTGGTGAATTCAATGTCTGAAGAGAAAAATCTGTAAGCATCTATCATATGTTGGACTTTTCGAAAGATTTCGATTCTGTCCATTAAAAGAAAATAACAGAGGCTAGCAAAACGTATGAAATATCTAAAGAGGCAGTCCATGTCCTTACAATACTGTACAACAATGCTAACCAATGTCCTGGTTTCCCAATGGTAATACCGACTCCTTTAAATACTAAGCAGGCGTAACGCAAGGAGATACATCCGTTCCTCTTTTGTTCACAACCTTCCCTGTGCCATTAACAGACCTTCAAAAGAACCTTGAGCAACTATAAAACAATGGTTAATTATAAACCAATTTGGAATTCGCACAAAAAAGGCCCAAACAGAAAGCGTAAATAAGGTACAGCAGTCCCAATTTGAATCCTCTACATTGCAATTTACACTACAAACAGGTCATCATCTTTAGGCTTGAAACTGTTCGGGATAAAATAGAAGTTTACACATAAAAATATAAATCAAAGACCTAAGAAAGTCCAAAAAAATAAATTACTAATCATTAATTATATTACATAATTATTAATTAGTGGTTTTAATTACTATTCCCATACTTGTAGTCCAAGAAATAATGACATGATTAATGGTGGATTATCTTCAATGTAGTAAACCAGTTTATTTGGGTTACGATCTTTGGGTGCTTCATTTCCTTTATCCACGTTCTCGAACTAAAAATGGCAAACATATTTTTTTATTACATCTTCATCTTTCATACATTAACATAACGAATATACCACCAAAAGCTAACGATTGTATTCTTAAGCAAACATGTTCTAATAAATCGTTTTTTTGAATTAGGTAATGAGATGATATTTACTTAAACATTTGAACTTTTAGCAGAAGACTACGAAACTTGACTCCTGTTACATGATTGAAAAAAGGGGGCTTCATATTGAGCAGGTGCCTGGACTTAGAAAGCGCCTTATACAATAGAAATGCTACACTGCCTCAGATTAAATTTTCAGTTACGTACGTTGAAAACAATTTATTAAATACTGGTAATACGAAGTGGTCGGTAAGGAGTCAAAATAATGGCTAACAATGGCTATGCTATAAAAGTACAAATATAAAAATTTTTCTTCAAAGTATCAAGATTTAGAGCAACAACGATTGTTTCTGTAATAATTTCATGAATGGTAATAGTAACTACTGAAATTCTTCGTGTCATGAAACGTTTTGCCTTTTGTTAGCAATTTATTTTCAAAACTCTTCTGAGATCTAACTAAAAAGTGATAAAAAGCGTTTAATTCTTTGCATTTATCATCTGAATTAAACCAATTGACTAAAATCGTCAATGGAAAAGAAACAAAACAATACGTATGAATACTGAGATGTCCAAACAACAAACCACAGTACGCTTTTAACAAAAAGTAAGGTTGCTACAATTCAGTTAACTGCTAACAAACAAACATATATTTGATTCAATATCTTCTGATAATAAACGAAACACAATGTGCAATATTCCTTGTGTCTAAAGTGTACACACATATTTGTACACTAGATTTCTAGCGTTGCAGGGCAACACTTTGTATCCAAAACTGAACATGTCAACCAGTACTCTCATATTCTGACTTTAAATAAAAACGCTGCGATATGCTGTTCACAGAGATATCGTTAATGACGTTCTTTAATCTTTAAACCCCACATCGACGCTCAGTATGATCTGAACTTTACCTCGACAGTGAGACCACCTTCCACATGTTCAATACACAGTATGGTATTGTGGTAATATTGTACAAGTGTTTTATTAAATCAAATGTTTAATTTCAAAAATTTGGTAAGCATTAGAGGCAAATTTGGATGTCTCTTTCTAGATGAATTTGTCACTGTAATGAATCAAGTTTAACGAGTAAAGAGTTTTAAGCTGATTTTTCATGGAAAGAAACGTGCTTGTTGACTCCACATATTCATAATCAATATGCAATACGGAAAACAGTGGAACTATCGTAGACTAAATTTGGTGTCTGACATGGTTTGCTTGTTAAAAGTGGCGTACAGTGATACTGGTCAAGAAGAATATTTTGAAAGCAACTGTTAGAGGGAAAAAGAAAATATTTGGAAATGTTGGTTCACTGTCTGTTTTTCATTCTCCAGTAATAATTTTTAAAAAGGCTCGTCATTTGCATATGATCAGTTAATGTTGTGTTGTTACAGCTTCGGGCATCAAGACTGCTCGTCAGGTATTGTTATTCAGCATTAGTCAGGGAAATTCCATTCGATTCTGTTCACTACATATGTGAATCCGTAAAGATTTCATTAGTTTGGATAAATGTTTATACAAATCAAAATTGGCCAAGGCAGTTTGAAAATAAGAAGAAAAGAAGATTGACAAGGACTTGCGAATTGCCACGTTGCAATTGTCACCACCCGTATATATGGAACGCTGGAATAAGATCACACACATTACATTAATACAATTTATTGTACAATTACGTACAATCTAAAATATTGTATATAGTATATTGTACAAATGAAAGGGGGCCTTGAATGTTTCATCTGTAGAATTCACGTAACGGTCTTTAATCTGGGGCGTAACGCTGGCTATACTATCTTGCAAAACCATAATCATTATCATCATCATAAGGATCAAAGGAAGTATGCCCTTACAATTTGGAAACCTCTCTTCCAAATTGCAAATTCCTTGATAAAACTACTGACTGTATACACGCTTGTATGAGTCATATTTTTTTGCACTAAATTTTTAGGGTCTTGCTAATACACCGGCAGTTTGCCTCATTGCTCAATAGTGTCATGTAAAGACTTTCCTTTAGTGTTATTATCTGAATAGCAAAAATAACTAAGTAGTCACCATTTTCTTAATTACTACCTGCCTTAGTACAAAGTTGTCGGTTGCACTTTTGCTTTACGTCTTGTATAGTTCTTAATCATAGAAAAAAAGGTTTTCGTTGACGAAAGTATGACGCGAAGTTGCAAGTGCATTTCTCAAAGGTCTACTAACGTCAAAGTTTTGAATAACGTGATCTGTTGTTTTTTCTTTGCAACAAATACTTATTTCGCAATCGTTCGATCGTGTGGAAAGAGAGAGAAAGAGAGAGAGAAAGACAGAGGTGAGGATGAAGAGAAAGGGAGAGACGGGGAGAAAGGGAGAGAGGGGGAGAAGGGAGAGAGGGGGAGAAAGGGAGAGAGGGGGAGAAAGGGAGAGAGAAAGGAGAGAGGGGGGGAGGGGGGGAGGGGAGCGGGGGGAGTAGGGTGGGGGACGAGGGCTGAGAG
>RDPX01000039.1:698244-719204 GCA_003991215.1 Morbakka virulenta | reverse complement strand
CTCTCTCTCTCTCTCTCTCTCTCTCTCTCTCTCTCTCTCTCTCTCTCTCTCCGTATTGTGATTCCACACTTCTCACAGTCATGGTAATATCATAAATGTGAGAATAAAGACTGAAAAAGGCAGGGCAGATTTCCCACCATGTGGATTCGTCACTTCCACAACCGAAAACTGAATCTGACATTTTAGCAATTGAACTCGAGATTGAAATCGAGATCAAGATCCAGAACGAGAATTTTTAGAGGTTATGAACTAAGGGGTGTCTCTCATGTTATGCCCTTCAAAGTTCCCAGTCATTTTCACTGTATTCTTTTGATTAGAAAGTTATTGTTATTATTTTTGTTTAGTAGTTTTAACTCTTGTTGTGTGAAGCACTTGCGCAATAAGGTTCTAAAAGAGATTTGTCTTATGAAAGAGTATCTTCAGAAAATATCTATTTTGTGAAAATTATTCATTCCTTTATGTTGTTATCATTTTGTTGCACTTGTGCATAAAATTTTATGTCTTTGTTTCTATTTCCATACCAATTACTAACAAATCTTTTTCACACTGTGAACACTAACTATCTTACAGTAACTTTTCTGGATTGATAAGTCTTCTTTTCATCCATTTGGGGTCATTTAGTGTCCCACTTTTCAATTTAATTAGTAATTTGTATTTTACAAAGTAATGTTATTGCTAAACATTTTCCTATTAGATTAAGTTATATTTTTTCATTCCCAATGTTTCAAGACAATTTAACTGTGACTACTTTCGCTTTGTTGTAAGTAGACAGATGGTCTACATTGATTTCGGTTAATGGTGTTGATATTTTCTCAACTCTAACCATGCCGAACAAAACGGTCTGTTAATTCTCAAACTTTGAACAGCGCTTCATGCAGAATTTATAAGAAGAGGATATCCAAAGAAAGCTTTAAAATAGGCTAAGGAACCAATAATATGACTCATTTCTGATTAAATTAGAAAAAAGCGGTGAAATCTATTTACCATTTAGTCTTATTAGGGTTTTTTTATTGAAATGAGGAATAATGTCTGATTACCAAAGTTAAACAGCATACAGCCAATCAGACATAAACAGACAATTGTGTCGCTTGTTTTGTTCTATAGATCCTGAAATGTTTTGAGGAATTTTTATACTGAAATCACTCATGACAGGGAGTAAGTCTAACAAACTTTGACCTCCTATTGTACAGCGATCACTTTTTTGTTAATTCACTGATTTCTCATTTTGATCTTTTAATGTCGAGCTTTAGTTCTTTTTCAATTTTATTTTGCTTGAGCCTTCTATCCTTAACTCTTTCCTTTTTGGATAATTTGAAATTCTTTACTCCGAAGTTTTCATGTTCTTTAAAGCTCTAATTTCTAATTAGGACTCGCCGGTAGACCAGTTATCATTATTATTATTATTATTATTATTATTATTATATAACTTAAGATCTGCTCTCGCAAATGCAAGGTTTTTGCGATGAAAAAAATGGAACTAGAACAGTTCAGTTCCATCCTTACTTACGAGTAAACAACGAACAAGTTCCAACACTGAATGAAGGTGAATCATTTACCTACCTTGGTAACGAATTTACCATGAGCNTTATCATTATTATTATTATTATTATTATTATTATTATATAACTTAAGATCTGCTCTCGCAAATGCAAGGTTTTTGCGATGAAAAAAATGGAACTAGAACAGTTTAGTTCCATCCTTACTTACGAGTAAACAACGAACAAGTTCCAACACTGAATGAAGGTGAATCATTTACCTACCTTGGTAAAGAATTTACAATGAGCATGAACCTTGAAATTGCTGAAAACCAACTGGAAACTGATCTCCGAAAAGATGTTGAAAACATTCACACCACACCATTACACCCCAAAAACAAAATTGATGTCATCGTTAAATATATCTATAACAAGATCCGTTGGAGACTTTCAACATACGATTTCTCTTTTACATGGGTCAAACAAAATCTCGACTCGATTGTGATTGAATATGTTAAAAGGTGATTAAATCTACATCTGTTCCTGCCGACAAATAAACTAGGTATCAGACTCTTGTTACCATCCCATATTTTTAAAGCATGTCAGCTAGTAAAACGCTCGATATTAAAGTTATCTAAAAATCAAGAGATTAATGAACTTTACAAACTTTCAGTTAAAAAACACTTCGAGGAAGAGTGTCTTCTACAGAGCAATGACAAAAAGTCTGCAGCCAAATTGATGAGAAAAGAGACAATAAACGGCATTGTCAGTAAAATGGCTGGTCTGAAAGAACAAAATGCCATTCTTAAGACCATAAGAAACTTCTGTTCCAGCAAAACAATTAACATGTGGCACAGAATAACGGAAAGTATGCCATCTAACATTTATAAGTTTGCAAGAAAACCTCTGGTATTCTCTCTTCCTATCAACGTAAATCTGAAGAGGTGGAAGAAAATAAATTCAGAGCTATGTCCACTCTGCAATCAAAAGCAAACGCAACTTCACGTTCTTAATCACTGTTCAACAGCAATTAATGATGGAAGATTTACATGGCGTCATGATTTGGCGGTGTATACCATTCTTCATTTCGTGAAACAGTTAACAGAAAGGGGTTGCGAAATATATGCTGATTCATCTGGTTATCGTGATCCAAATGAAATCTTCAAAAGACCCAGGCCTGATATTGTATTTAAAAAAGGCAATGATATATACTCAATCGACCCTACATGTTCTTTTGAATCAAATATAGAGAAGTCAAACAATTACAAGAAAAATCGATACTCTCATCTCGAAAGTGATTTAATTATTAAAATGAACTTAATCAAATTTTACGTCGAAGTTACTTCACTGGGATTTGTGCCAAAGCAAAATGACTTGTTCTTCTCCTTTCTAAAAAGTCATAATATAAATACTCAAAGACCGATTAATAAAGTTAGTGAAACGGCCTTACGGTGTTCATACTATTTATATACACAAAGAAATAAAACGTAGTTAGAAAAACGAATTTTGACATTTTATTAAGCTTTGTTAGCAATTCACTCTGTATCAGGACTGCAAAACGGATTTTACTGTCTTAGATAAACTGATAGGTATTTTAGTGCTGTTGATATTGCATCATATATTTTTTTTGTAAAGGATTTTAGACAAAAAAAACATGAAGTTTGAAAAAAAAAAATAATTATTATTATTATTATTATAGAACTGAATCGAAATACTTGAATAAAGATTATGTATATATATATATACATATGTATATATATATATATATATATATATATATGTATATATGTCTGGTTGTGTGTCTTGCACCAATCAACAAATCTTTCTCCTCTCTCGTTCCGGTCACCTAATTCGTGGGGGCCTACAGTTTTTCCTTCTTTTCGTTCACCAACTTTGCTGTTGAAATCTTCCATAATAATGCGTATTTTTTGAGATTTGCATTGTTTGTAGGCTTTTTCGAGATCTTCATAGAATGTTTCGATAGCTTCGTCAGGGCTGTCTGAATAATAGAAATGTTTAAAGGTGAGCCTTTCATTTTCAGCAAAATAACTCGATCTGATATTGCCCAGTATACATACATGGACGAAATGAGCAGATGGACAGAATTAACACCGTGTGACCTAGTACATGCTACCAGAAATCGAGAGAGATGGCGCGTCATAACAGCCAACGTCCGTCAGAATATGGCACCTTGATATATATATATATATATATATATATATATATATATATATGTATATATATGTGTGTACATATAAAGAGAAAAGGAAACAAATTGTCTTATCACAGCAAAGGTCTTTGAAATAAGGTCACAATAGGTTTTCCAAACATATGATGTTATGCAAGAATTAAATACTAAAGTAAATCCCAGAATCTGAGAATAATTTTGGTTTTGTAAAAAAACTAAATTATATTTTAAGTAATTCGAAAAGTTCGAAAATCATAAAATGTGTTTTAGAAGCCCTGTTAGAAAAACACAAATTTAAGCAGTAGAAGATTAAAATAACGATCGGTTGACCAATATTTCAAAAACACTATTGTCTTATGCTTAGTCTAGAACCACCAGCTACAAAAAGACTTCAAAAATCACATTAAGCTCTTGATAACAGGTACTCAACTAGCAGACAGGTTTTAAAATTTGACAGAAAACTAAACTAAGCAAACAATGAATATTGTTTATCAACAAACTTCGACTTTGTGGACAGATAAAACGTAGCTCAAAAGGCCTTTCAAAATTAGGCACTGAAGAAATGGTATAAGGGTCGAGATAAATGGACGCTTTAAGAGAAGCTGCCTAGAGAAGATAGAGATGGTCAGGTGTAGAAAATTTATTCCGAAAACGAATTAACCTAGAACAAAGTCAGTCGGAGGAAAGTATGGCATAACTTGGTAAATTTTACACCAGGTGTAAGAAGCATTTTTCATGTTGTCTAAGTATTGTCATGCGTCCAGTTATATTCATATTAAAATGAATTTTTCTCACTGTTGAATGTTTGTATTTTTTAAATTTGATTCAGCGAAACAGCAGAGACAATGTGAATGCCAGTGGTGTTGGTTTGTCTTTAAGCTAATCACAAAAGAAATCAATTCCCTTCATATAAATGTTGTTTGAAACACACTTCCAAGAAGAACTTTAGTTGCAGGAATCGTCTTTTCTTCAAAAGCTGAAATGGTTGTTCTTATCGAAATTTTAAATATTACTTGACCATCATCTTCATTTTCCGTACTTGTGAATTCTAATTCTAGTTTGTCAGATGATATTGAGGAGGAAAAAGCTAAGGTGATCCTACTACCTTATCAGGTTCTTTTTAAAAGATAGTCATTGAAATTGGCGTATATTAGCACAAAGTAAATAAAATCGGGTATTTGGAGCAAATACTGTACCCTTTGAAAAGCATTAAAGTTAAGAATGAGAATCAAACATCAAAAGTGCACAATGACAAATCTTTCAGCAATGATTGACCTACTGCAGTAAAAGCAGGTTCAAATTTTATAGGATGATTTGATCACCATATTTTCTTGACGCTTCTTTAATAGCACTCTGAAACCAGGATAATTTTTATGACATTGCTCTCTTTAAGACATCATCACTGGAGATGCACTCATTAGAGATACTCTGCTCATGCGCTCAAGGGCCCCTGCTCGACCAAGCTCAACATGTCACTCAATACATGCTTATTTCTATATTATGTGTACGAACAGTATCCTCACAATTTTTAATTTACAATTTTTTTTCTTTTGTAGCTAACCATACACAAACAAGTATGAAAGAATAGTAAAAAGAGTCTTTCTAGCCCTGTCAACTAAACTTAGAAAAACGATGTATCTACATATACCATTTAACAGCTACTTTCAAGACTAATTTTTTAGGTTATCATTTGACAGACAGGAAAGACCAAGGTAAGACAGGCAAAAAAGTGAGAATTTGGTACAGATCTGAAAAATCCGATATCTCCAACAATACTAGGTGACCCACCAAGCTTGTCAAATTACTTCCAAACTAGTGTTCTAAAAGTGTTATCGGTAAAGCAGAAAAACATTTGATATTCCATATTTTTTTTGTATATTAAAATAATTTTTTAGTAAAAGCCTATATAAATATTAGGTATTACTTCATCAAACGACGAGTCAATTGTTGATTATATATCTTTTTGTGAATACTCTTTTGGAAGCTACATTTAACAGATGTGGTGGTTGTATTCATTTATTCATCAACGTTTTGACGAAGTGGCGACTCACTCTCTGCAAGGTACATTATTTTACCGCAAATATCAATAACCTTATTCAAGAGACTGTTGCTGAACAATTGAACAGTCAATCCATGTCAATATACGATGTATATATATATTTCCAATCGAACAAGCAAATTCTTCATTTTTCTACTTCGTGTGATGAGATTCAGAAGGTTACCAAAATCGTCCAAAGACATCGTTTTTGAGTACCTTTTGTACGATGGCGATAAAAATATGGTTTTAAAAAGCCTCAAAGATATCGACATTTCCAAAATATTTAAGCTATCTGTAGTACTTTTCATAATCACGCTGTAAGCTTGATATTAAAAGCCGAGCTAATATTTAATTCAAACAAAATCAAATGCAAAACTTTGATTACAAAGAGTCTACTGTCATGTCTTGGTGCAAGTTCATTTTGAAAGAGAACAATGTCTAAAATGATCACTTCCCTCGTTGAGACAGTTTGGCACGTGTAAACTATTAAAGTCACTTTGATTCATGACAAATCTTGATCACCTTTTCATTTGTATGCTATTGACAACTATCGAGTAACCATAAGAAGATTCCAAAAGATCGTGATATTGGATGATTTTATGTTACTGTGTAAGGATTTTAGATTCAAAATAACGACAGCAAACACGAAGGTTTTACATCAGAGAAGCTTGATTTAAATCTTTGCACTTAAGTTGATGAAGAAGACATTGTCAACTTTTTCCAAAATTATCACGGTATTGAGGTGAAAATTGACCATTGATGGCTGCAAGCAGCAGTAACTCAAGTACTAAGAAACTAATTTAAGATAGATATCCTAAATGATTAGTTATGGATATTATTAAATGCTTATTAAATGGTTAAATAATTATGATGAATTAATAATTGATTAAAAACATCAATTCTTTCAAAGTATATAAGCTCAGCGTATAATTTCCTAACAAGGCGCAATATCACTTAGTATCAATACGGAAAAAGAATTTTATATGAAAGGAAAAAATTAGCTGAAGACTTAAAAGGCTTCCTTCTATACCTTACCTATACCTTCTATACCTTACCTTACCGGAGTGACGTATTCTCCAGGACGTTGTCGACCAGGTTCCGCCACTCTAGTCGATTACAAATCGCGTGCAATAGCTTATCTATGGCTTTCTTTCGTCTTGCTCTCATCAATCCGTCGGTATACTTTTCTCTTGGTCTTCCTCTAGCTTTGCTTCCGTTGATCATACCAATTGTCATGATGTTTTCAAGCCCTTCTCTCCTATAAGAAGTAGAAACCAGTTAAATAAAAGAGTTTAAGATATGAACAAGTTGGACCTTGAACTGCAAGAGCATAAGAATAAAGACTGTGGGCATCAAGTCAATCTCTAAGCAAAGATAGAAGTTCATCAGAGCACTTCCTACGGTACTAGTAAGGGAAGAACAGATTGGATGCATCATGTTAAAATGAAAAAGGTTGCAGCGATAAATAATAATAATAATTAATCAATGTAGAGATTCTTCGGTTTAGTAGCTTCATTAGATCACTGAATACTAAGTATCCATATCTGTACAAAAATTGTGGACGTTTTTATCAGCGACGATTGTTATTCTCAAATTGTTCTATGATAATATTTTGGCTTGTTGTATTGTCATGGCAACTGTTGTTTGCTAGAAATGCCAAAGTTTTTACTTTTTTGAATATTAAATCATAAAACCGATTAAGCATCTGATCTTATACCTTGATATATTTCAAAAATTATCGTCCACAAATAACTGAAATTTTTAGATTTAGGATTTTTGACAAGGTATGATTACTTCTTCTTCTTTCCACGACTTTAATCCTTCTGTAGGAGGGAATTATACTTAATTACAGGTACTTTCTATGTTCTATGTCCAAGGTTTAAAAACTGGAGAAAAAAAATTTTCATTCTGTATGACATACAATAATAAGTGATTTAACGTGACTAGTCATTTTTCAACTTGGAAGTTTCCAAAGGTGGAATGGACTTTAGGCGTTTTAAGTGATCGCAATCTCAGTTTTAAGTTTTTTTTCAGTTTCAGTTTTCTTCATATTCACCGCATAGAACATGAAATTAGTGTATCATTTTTAACCATTTAAAAAGCAAAAAAACTGAGAATAACATATATTCATATATGTCTCGTAGTAATAAATTTATTCTTTTACAACATCAAATTCATTCAAATAGACTAATTGGCAGGAAAAAATTGTTGTTACTATTTATTATATGAGTCGACCTCTGTCAGAATTCCTTGACTCTTTCTTTCCAGTAGTTCTGATCTTCAATTGCCATTGTTGGATTCTCTTTTGCCAGTTTCGTGTCATCGATCAGTTGATCAATGAATTTTGCGAGGTCTTACCCCAGGTTGTTTTTCCATGTGCAGGCTTCCACAGTAACAGAAGGTGGATCAACTCATTCTTGCTTCGCCAACAAACACATACAGAATTCTACTATTACTTCGGGCTAGTTGAAACAATAAATGATAATTACTTATCTATTTAGTATATCATCTGATAATGATGGTACTCACAATGGAACAAATATAGCAGAGATAAAATGTACTTGAATTGAATCACCTGTTTGTGGTAATTGGTGTGACTTGTTGAATACCACTGCAAAAACACTTTATTTTGATGGAAGTCAAATTCTGCTTATCGAAATGGTTCCTGTTCTTTTCAAGGCTGTTTTCTTTCCGATGTTTCTTCTACTATTTCTTTCAAAAAAATTAGCCTTATCTTAATAGTAACAAAGACTTAAATGCATCCTCTTTCACCCCAAAGACAACTATCAATGAAATACCTAAGATTTTAAGTGATGTGTATCTTTCGTTGGAAATCTTCATTAGTGATCAATGAATAGGAAACCATACTTTCAAGGAATCGGGAAGCGTGTTGCATGAAAGAAATATACTTTCACTCACTGTTCTCCTTTAAATTTGTATTAAAGAATCCAATGAGGTAAAGAGCCATTTCTAGACTTTTAGTTGAATTGCTACAATTTTTTCTAACGATCTTTTTATTGTGCTATGCTGTGTACGTCCTATGTTGCCCTTGGTACCTTCTTCTACTAAGCCAAAAAATCCTCATACAGGAATGGAAGACGAGCTCTCAGAACCATAATTCCTTTCTTAAAATTCTTACCAAACGAAATTTTATAAATGTGAAAGCTTACTCAATTTGTTGAACCTAAAATAAAAAAAACAATATAATTTCTTGCTGTTAAAAATACATCATCATGCAAACGCTGGGAAAATTCCATATTGTTGAACTTGAAAATCAATATTCCTTTCAAAATCAGAACTGTGACATACCAATATACAGTAAATTGCTATATATATATATATATATATATATATATATATATATATAAAGTACAGCTGATTATTTGGTGCCAGACAGAGCAGGCTTGTTTCTTGCAACAAGTTTCTAATTGATTCATGAGGAGCCTCATATTTAAGAGATAGCCTTTTTCTACTGCTGTTTAAAATACATGATTATTTTGGGAATGTGATGGAACTCTCAAAAAATAGAAACAATCGAGCATGGAAGAAGTGGAGAGGCTCAGGAAGAAAATTAGTAGATTTTATGAGGCTACAAAGAAAAGGTTTTCTTGATATTTGATGGCCAATATGTTAAGACATTTGTTGACTAATTATAAATAGCATACTAATCCAGGTCAAACTCATTTATTCCACATTTATTTTTCGTTCTTTGTAAAGATTTTTTCTTGTCAGAGTCCTAACAAGACAGAAAACTAGTTAATTGTCATTTAAAAAATTACTAGCTCATCAACTATTAGAAGGTGAGCTCTGTATTTCTTGATTGAAAAAAATAATAGAGCTGATGCAACAGTGGCAACAGAGTAAAAATCAACATAAATCATTTTTTCATGATATTTATATCAGTTATAATTGAAGGTCTGAAAGTTTTTCTAGGAAATTAATTAATCACTTCGGGGTTTAACTTAAGCTTAAATATAAAATTAACGAAAGTTTTGTAGGAATACAACAATTTGTAACAAAGCAGAGCTTCTCTAATTGAAAAACGAAAAGTAGAGAAAGTAATATATTTAATGAGAAAGCTAGAACTATCAAGATAGACAAATATTACGATTTTAGCTGTGACACAGGTGAAGACAAACGTCTATGTCACAAGAATTTTAATTCAAAGAGCGCTTAGAAAGGAACCGAAGTATGTAAGATTTATTGAGTTAGCAAAAGAGTTTGTCGGAATCAAACAAGAAAATACATTTCAGGATCTTTTATCAGCTAGAAATTGGCAGCAAGACATCCAACTCAATTCAATCAAAAGAGTGTCATCAAGGTCAATAACAATGGTGGTGATTAGATGAATGTGAAATATGATGTATGTTGAGGTTGAAAATTGTGCCACCAGAGCTGTGGCATGATAATCGAGGTTCAAATGCTGTCTCCATACCACTTCATAACAAACCTCAAGACTTGATTCTTTTCAAACCACCTGTTTATAGTGATTCAAACTGCCTACCTGGTTTAAAATTTGTCTTTATTCCTTTTCTGAACCAATTGGTCTCCTTGTCAAGTAAAAATATTGTAGGATTAGAGGATTCTTCACATTGTCAAAGATCACAACGTGGCTTCATGCCTTGTTTGAGAGAACTTATCTTTAAACACTTAAAATTCCTCTAGTCCCATTTATACTTTTTATTTTCCCGAATATAATCAATAAAATGGTAAAACAGTGGTAGGAGATAGGAAAGCTAAAGTATAGGATCAAGACGTATCTTTCATACCAAGGCCTTCTTTCGGAATTAGAAACGAGGGAAATAAGTTATTTGCAAATTCGTGTTTGTCACTCTGTCTAATTATGCGAGACACGTATTTTATGAACATTTAATAATACTTTGGATTCAAAAGGCCCGGGATACAATTATCTTAATCAAATAGACAAAATTTCTATAAAAAAAAATACTCAAGAGAAAACTAATTTAGAAATCCATTGCTACATCCTTGCAGATACCCTACTCTTCACTTTAAAGATGCAACATTGTACCAGCTTGAAACAGACCTGAAACAGACCTGAACCTGAAAATCAAGGCTGCAAAAAGTATTAAAGACGAAGAAAAAGAAGAACAAGAAGAACAACAAGAAGAAGAAACAAGGATAGTATACTTCAATTAAAGACTCACCGATAATCTGAGTGTTGCAGTGGTCACAATATCCTACTCTATATTTGTTTTGCACTTTATTTCAAATATTTTATCAATGAATCATTAATTCTTTGCTCAATTCCCTCTTTTCTGACCGCAAACCCTTTGATTTCACATAGCCTATTTTCTGGCTGCTACTCAAATCACGCTATAATATTCAAAATTTGCTTTGAATACCCAAGCTTGGTTTACTTCGTCTTAAATACAACTTCAACACTACTCTGTTTTTCCCCTTAAAATGACGAAGACAAGGATTAAAAATATTCAATTTCCCTATTCAATATCTTGAGTTGATCACATTTTAAATGGGTGTTTCCTGTTTTACTTATGGTATGTATGCTTGGGAGAGGGTAGGGTTTGGGTGTCCCGAGTTTCTGGCCAGGTTACCGCAACAACAACAACAACAACAACAGTTGAATTAAAATAGAAATGGAAGACCAACAAAAATATTAAATTGCGAAGGGAAATCCAGTGATTTCTCGGATTAATTTTGTTTGGATTTTTGGAAGTAACAGAGATAAAGGGAAAGCTACACATTTATTCTGGGGTTACGTAGTGATGACAATTTCAATGTAAATGCAGCAGGTTTGATTTTTCACTTAAATATTTATACCTCAGATTAGTACAAATAGGAGTTTACTGCCAGTTGTTATTAATATTAATTAAACTTATCTTATTGTGAAACATATTTTACAGTACCATGTACCATCTAAAAGTGGTACAAAATTTACTCCAAAAACAAATAATAAAAGAAAGCCTATTAAAAAATCTGATCAACATTCAGCCTTACCGGAAACTGTCTGTCTTGCAAAACGGTGTCTATGATATCCAGATTGAATTCTCAATACCTTACGACTTTACGAGGGTTTCAGGTTTTTATCATCTGTTTATAACCCTAATTTTAAATGGATTGCTCATCTTATAAATTAATCTTAAGGGTGTAGTCACAAAAATAATTGCTGGGTGGAGCTGAATTCCTTTTAATTATTCCCTCAGGCTACACCTGTGACAAGTCTATAGCAATTAAAGCGTATCAGAGAAATTCATCATTGTTGTTGGAAATATGTCACAAGATAAAGGGTTCATGACAAGAAAGTATGGCACGGGAACTGATAAAAAGTGAAGATCCAATCCCAAGAAAGTAGTGTAGAAGAAGAACAACTGGGTGGATGAATGTTGTCTTAAGTAATGGAAATAGAAGAACAGATAAAAAGCACGGATGAGAAAAGAATGTCGAGTTCAACAAAGAAAAAAATACGGAAATGTTAAGCAAGTAGGGCTGGAGCAAAAAAGTCAAAGCACTGAACAAACAAGCTAAAGATGATCGAAAGTTAAACTACTAAGAAGTCTGAATTGTGCTGCAAAATCACACCTTCAGGAGTATCGCATTCATGACGTGAAGAACGGGGAAGTTAAAGGTTAGAATGGAAATTTAAAGGAAATGGTAAGAGTAACGTCATGATAAAAAAGTTAATAATTTGGTCTTTTATACGAAAATCTAAAAAGCTTGCTCAATATCCAGTAATACGACAAGATATATTTTCTTACGATTCTAAAGAGCTCTCCACATTAGAATTTCCACAACAAAGATTTTATGTGATTTTTTAATGAAGGAAAAGGTTAAGATGGAAATATAAAAGAAGTTTTTATGAGGAGACGTGGCTTAATGGTTAGTGCACTTGCACAGTAACCAAAAGGTTCGATTTCCCTAGCGGGCGAGGAGAATTTGGAACTATACAAAAGAAAAAGCCATAGGTTGGCGTCAGAAATGGCATCTGGCCAAGAAATTCCTAACTGGCAAAACAAAGTTCCTTTGAAGGGCACCGTCTGAGCCCTAATTGCCGGGGGAAAATGACGTTAAAACAAACAAAAAAAAACAAGTAAAGAAAGGGAATTGTTATAAGATTAGATGAACGCAAATTTAATAATATGATCACTTACCTACTAAATCTAAGCAACTGGCACAACGCCCATTAATATGACAAAAATATAATTTCTTGCAGTTTCAAAAAGTTTTGCACAATTGGAATTTATCCTATATAGATTTCATATGATTCTATAGGATAACCATGGGCAAGGAATGCCATTTTCATTTTTTAAGCAGGAGTGTTCATAGCTGCTTTTTGGCCTTTTTAACGGCCAAATTTCACCATTATGACCGGGTTTAAGAAAAATTTGCCCACAGAAAATAATTTGGTCGCAAAAGCAAAATTTTCCCGAATTCTAATTGTAGGTAGAGTAAATGAAAAAAAAAATCCAAAGCCACAATTTTTGCAAAAAAAGGTACACAAAATGGTTTTTAACGAATTCAAATCTTTCAAATATATCTTAATGGAATCAGTTCATTTTCTAACTTTATTTTTACCTTTCCTTTTTTCAAAAATTGCATGGGAATATATGTTGTACTGAACTGAACTTTTTATGTATGTTTTAGTAACAATGAAATTCCTGCCGCATTTTCCTGGGAACAAAAGATTGGTCTGAATACTAATAGTTACATTAAGCATCTAGGACAAAAGATGATTTCTTACTTTTGTTTTCATCTTTTTAATTGTAGAGAAAACTAGTTTTTCCATATCATTGCTTGCAGTTGGTGGTTAGTTTAGTCAATTCAAATTTTGGCAAGTTATAAAAGAGCACAGATTCTGGCGATGTTTTGAGCTCTAATATTTTTGACCAAAATTGTGCTCCATCTTATGGGATTTTGCTGCTTTAGTCTGGCTAGCATACAAAATCAACCTATAGCATTCTTTAATAACACTTTAATTGTGAACTGTAAGCTGACACACTGGGAGATTTTTGAAGGCGACTCGGTAGGTCTCGCCTAAAATCTTGTTTGGTGAAAGGGTGCCGGGCCTTGTGAATATCCAATGCCAATCATGTCGATGGGCAGCAGCTGTCTTGGTCTGTCGAAGAGGTCAAAAAATTTTTTTTGGCTACATTTTTTCTACCTATCTATTGTTCCAGTTTCTACAACAACCCATTTTGGAAAATGGTTTGCAGTTCGAAAAATACCTGGCCAACACCCTTCCAAGGGAAGGGTGTTGGAGATTAAATTTTTTTCATCTCCAAATCGGCCGAAACTTTGCCGTTGGAGAAATTCACACAGACGAATTTAGCCTTAAGTCATAAATTTTTTAATTGTATTCAACCGCAAAAGACAAATGTTTGTCCGCTCACAGTTTCTGCCATCTGGCAACCGTGGTGTTCACCCCAACTGGGTGTCACGTGAAGTTGTTTTATTTCGATTTTATTCGAAACGAGGTCACAACAAATGTAAGCAGAGACTGCAAACGATGACAAGGAAAGGCGATCAGGAAATTGAGTGAGGGAAGTAGGCGAATTTGAGAAAGTGAGAGGAGAGGGGTTTTGACCGCCAGGAATAATAAAATGGGAACACTGGTTGAAGTAGTAAGTTATTTTTTACTTTTAATGGAAATGTTTGAGGGTTTGTTGTGTATTTTATTTGAGGACAATTAAGACAAAGTGGACATTCCATCACAGGCAATTGAGTAGGCATATTTAGTTTTAGCGATCATTATATGTTCTGTTATGTGAAGGTATCTACTCTATTATTCCATTGATATAAAGGATAAGTTTTCGTACTTCAGATAAGATAAGGTTGAAAGCGACTGCAATGTACCACAAAGACCAGACAGAGTCAGTATTTCAGCGGCCTGTAAATTTCATCAACTTTTTTTTGAAAAGAATCGATTTTTTTCATGTACACTCAATACAACAAAAAACGAATCAGGAAGCAAGTTTCGTTGACCCAATGTAATACACAGAAAGTTATTTTGTTGGGGGTAGTTACATTTAACTTGATACCTAATTTTCCGTTTTTGAAATTTAGTCTAGGTTACAAATCGATTACTAATTGATTGATTGATTTAGATAATGAAAGCTTTCATACTGTAAGCCAGTGCGTCAGTTAATAAGGATATTTGGATCTGAAGCATTTCATTTTTTTAATGCCTTGTTCAGTTTTGTCAGTAGTTACGCTGCAATAGTATTTCTTGAATCCGCTTGAAACTTCCTTGGGTTAAAAGTGACGAAGAGGTTTTGAGGTGGGGGATAAGGGGTGTGTACGAGCGTCTCATCGCAACTGCGAGAATCGACGAAAGTTAGGGTTCGCATTTTAAATTGTTATTAGCTGTCATTTCTTTGAAATAGTAAATAATTTATTGATGCAGTTATTTGGCGACTACTAAAACCTACGCTGTACCCTAGTGAAAACTGCCCGGTAGTAGAGTACTTCTTGACGTTGTAGGAATTACTGTCTTCACATTAGCACATAAAATGATGGTGGTCCATATACATTCTAGTCACTATTAAGTTAACCTTGTCACCTCAAATTGTGTAGCTTTAAAATATGTCATTTTCAAAAGTCTAAGTCAATAAAAACAGACAGCATTTTCGTAGTCATCTCATTTGAAATTTGTCAATGGTAAATGTTGTCTTTGATGGTGGGTTTTTGTGCTCCCATTTTTGTGACAGTTGGAGTGCTGCTATATTCTTTACAAAACTCAACACATTTTGCCGCTTTTTATCCACAAGCTACATTATTCTGTGCTCTGTTTAGTTTCTCTTTTAACCTATTATAGCAATTTGTATTCTATTGTGGGCTGGTTGTTAAAGGTGGTAATACATCCACAAACAATTTCTTCCAGAGGTAGTCCTTCACTATCTGGGATCGAAATTGCACCCAGTATGTAATTCTTTCAATAAACAGCTACTTATTGAAAGAATCTTATCTTGTGTGAAGTACTAAAAAAATTAAGACTCAAATGTTAGTTACAATTGCTTTTTGTAGAATTTTACTATTGATTGACCACTTGAATGAGATAGTAGAGAAAAATAGTGGTTGAAAGAGAACTGGCCACCTAAAACTTCACATACCCATGCACATAAGTAATCATGAAAGTTATAGCTTTTGTAAATCACAATCATAATGTTTTAATAGTGTTCATGTTATGAACCTACCAATGTTTATATCTAATGTATTTCTGTCATCTTTTTTTCTGCAATCTGGATTAAGCTCCAGTGTAATATTTACTGATACATTTTCTAAACATGGATTATGCAAACAAAGAGATAATATGTTGTTTTATCCTATGTCTCCCAAGTCATTTACCACCTTTTGGTAGCATAAAATGCAGAGATTTTATTCTACTATATTTTGTGCTAAAGAGTTATTTTTACATCCATGTAATGTCATTTTCAGTTATATTCTGAGAGGCTTGGAGTTGGTTTTTGTATTAAAGACTTACTGATACATTAGAATTAAAGAGTAGCTAATTATGAGAGAAACTATGAACTTCTGAAGAGAATTCGTATGAGAAAATTATGAACTAAAACAGATTACAAATCACACTTCATTTCAATCTAGTTTCCATCATGCATTCATACAGGGTCTCTACTTTTCAGTGTTTCTGTTACTGTGGGATGATGTATCTGGTATATTTTTTTTTCTGTATTGTAGTGTTCTGTTTATCGTTTTCTGTTTCAGGTACCTTGTACAATTTTAACTTAATATATCTACCAAAGGTTCACCAGATTATTCATTCATCCTTTATGTCACTTTCAATTACAAGTATCCTATTCATTTAGTAATATATTTCATTGCATAACTCAACACAACACTGGGAGAACTGAAATAGACATTTGAGTGAGAAATTCCTTCCTGTCATTATTGATCTCATTTCCAACAGTGCAAGTTGTTTCTGTTTCAGTTATATGGGGATATGTTAATTTCCCTCTATTAACTATGTTTAACTCAATGTAAATAACGTGATAAGGATTGTCCACAAAATATTAACCAGAATATTATTTAGAAAACAGATTTTTATACTTAATGCAGGACTCATTTGCCTGTGGAATATTCAGGACAGATTTAAAAAAAAATCTGCATTGTAGCATCAGGAAGCCTTTTAGTAGAAACACCATATTACATTTTTCTGTAACAAAACAACAAATTGTTATATGATGATATTTAGATAAAGTGCAGGTGTACTTCAGCTTTTGCTTGGTTACTGTAATTTTGACAGATTAACAAACATCAGAGTCCTAAAGTCCTCAGTGTTGGGCAAGTAAGAGAATTAAAGTATTGATTTGAGTTGAAATTTCTTTGCCATTACATCAGAAAACAAAAGCTGGAGGTCCTTTGCCTCAGTGGCTAGATTAAAGGAAAGCATGCTTATGGTAGACAGAGGAAAGTGTGTCTACATACCTTTATGTTTGGAAGCCAAAGGAAGCTTTAAACTAGAAGTGAACTTGACTAAGTTCACATCTGAAATAAGTCTATCTTTCTCAAAATTACTGCACAATTTTATGAAATTTTCAAATCTTCAGTTGTATCATCAATACATATCCAAAGTATTCCTCCTACATTTTATCAAATTTCAATGCCATAAAAGATAATATGTTTGCCTGTCATTTGGTAATCAAAGTTTTTTACATTGTCACTACATTATCAGATTGCATAAGTAATACTATTCTAGTTGTTTTGGCCACATTGTACTTTTAAGCATAAGCAGTTCAAATAAACATGGTTCACTCATATTGTAGGTTGTCTCTAATAAATTTAAGAATGTTTGCTGATGTGATTAGTTGCTTCACAACACTTTCAAGACCATTTCAAGGTGAGCAGAGAACTATGGGATGCTTCCTGAGACCAAGAACAATGGTAACATTTTTCAATGCAACAGTGTTTTACCTAAGCATGTTCCAAATTTCAGGTTTCAGAGATTGGCTTAGGAGCTAGAACCCTCTGTAATTCCCATAATCCAGTGGGTCTCACCTTTTTTTGTAGATTGAGATTACTTTTTCTTTTTTCTGGTATGCCGTATTGGATTGCTTTCCGTAGAGATGCATTTAACCAAATGACTTTGGTGATCCTATGAACTCAATTGGAAAGTCATCTGGTGGCTTTGTGGTTAGCCATCTTTTTCAGTTCCATTTTCACCTCTTCCCTTGTGATTGTATCAGTAGGACTCAGTTTCAGCACTTCATCCAACTGCTTTCAAGAGTTTCTGGTTTCAACAGCTTGAAAATATAATAGCCATTTTTAGTGATGGCATAATTTGTGCTCCGGATTTCCTCATACTTGTCTTTGACAAACTTTAGATGGTTGATGTCTTTTGATTTACACTGTCTGGTCTTGGCTAATATATGTGTCTTCTTAGGGTGATTTTCTTTCAGAATTTGGTACTGTTTTTCATTTGCAGTTTCCATTGCCATGGATACTCTATTTTCGTTGCCCTACAGAGGCTTTGGTAGTTAATTCAGTCCTCTTCTGAGCCAGCACATTTAGACTTATTGGGTGCTTGTTTCTTGTTCTCAACTCAAGTTTGTATCCACTGCTCCACCAACATGACTCTTTTTCAAGATTGACTCATGGACTTACTTCCCCGAATACTACCTTTGCACCTTTCATAATATGAGGATAAGCTCCATTGCAGATCTTTTCCTTTTTTAATCCTTACACTTTACCATGCCTTTAGTTGACCTCCTTTTTCTGATTTTACCTTCCTCCAGTTTATATCCTTGACTCACTTCCTTATTCCCTTTGTCCTCTTCTTCAGTTAATTTGAGATCATACATAAGTAGCAAATGTGGAGCTACTACCTTGCATGGTATAATCTTCCAGTTTCCTTTTTCTTCTAGGGTCTCCCTACTTTACTCCCTGTTTTGTTATGCCCATTCCAATTGCATCTGCTATTTCCTGGCTCTTATGTGTCAAACACCTGATATTTAGGATCTATCCATAGATGTTGCAGTCCTGTTAGCTTTCTACCATGGCTCTGTGGCTCTGTGGCTCTGTCAGGTTTCCCAAACTTTGGAGGTACTTCAAGTTCAACGTGTTCACCAGGCAAGATTGTTGCAGATGGTGTATGGTTTACTCATGTAGCCTTTTTTGTATGTGTAAGTACTGCAGTCATGGAAGCCAATTTCAGATTTGGGAGTTCAAAGACAGATGTCATTAATAATCGTGAATTGGAGACTGGCAAGAAATTAAGAGTCAATGTCTTTGACAACAAGGGCTTTAAGTAGGAATGTGAAGTCACCAGAGGTAAGCTGAAGTTTAAGTTTACTATTAACTGCAAGTGCTGTTTTCCCATTGGCCAGGAAGGTTGTCTGGTTACTGGCTGAAATATGGTCTCTGATGCATCTAGCTGTTGTTTCATTAATCATGTTGGCTTCTGCATCTGAATAGGTTCAAAGTGATGGTGTGATGGTTGCAGTATATATTTAGGAAGTTGAGATATTAGCAGCCATTGAGGCCTGTTGTGGATGTTCATCAGGTCAATTAAGTGGTCAACTGGAAACTGTAGTGGGCCCTGATGAGCTGTCATATGTTGTCCATGGAGGTTGAGTTCTTGGTAATAGTGTTCCTTTGGATGGCAAGAATTCTCTCTCTCTCTCTCTCTCTCTCTCTCTCTCTCTCTCTCTCTCTCTCTCTCTCTCTCTCTCTCTCTCTCTTTAGGCATTATGCCAAGATGAACAATCTTCTTGGGTGCAGTGTAATGGCAGTTAGTCCATTAGCAACTGGTAAACAAAAATGGAGGCAAAACTTGAATCCAGGGAAAGTGCATAAATCAAGTTCTGTCATCAGATCTCAAAATTGCTTATGGTCTCAGCCTCTTGAGACTCTGTTCCTTTGAAATATGGAGTGTGACCATGTTGTAGTAATTGAAGGTATGAAAATGTTCTAAGGAATAAATCCAATGACCAATGTAATAATATTACAGTATGAGTGTTGACGTAAAGTCTTGCGTTTATTTTCCTCTTGCTTGAAAGTTGTTATGGATGTGCAACATACAATCAGTAGATGGCATTTGTTTGCAAGACCTTGATTTTGTTCCTCTTGAGATGTCCGAGTTTGTATCTTGTCACAGTAACTACTCTTCTAAGAAGAAGGGCATGAAACAACACAAATAAATTAAAGTAAATGACAACATCCTTCTCTTTCTGCTGATTGGCATGAAAAATCGAACGCATTACAATTGGTTTATGTAACAGGTTCACTAAACCTTCTCCATCAAAACACAATCATAATGGCTACCACCCAGGTCAAGAACATGCTTTTCAAACACTGAAGTCATTGTTTCATCATAAATTATCATCTTATTTAAATTGGAGTATAGCTCTAATCATTTATGAGAATTTCACACAGAACATGAAAACAGGAA
Source organism: Morbakka virulenta (assembly GCA_003991215.1). Taxonomy (NCBI): domain Eukaryota; kingdom Metazoa; phylum Cnidaria; class Cubozoa; order Carybdeida; family Carukiidae; genus Morbakka; species Morbakka virulenta. The sequence continues at coordinate 699,126 of RDPX01000039.1, read as the reverse complement.
CATAGTCCAGATTAACAGAAAGACCATATGCTCGAGGCTTGATAAGAACACAGTGAACAACATGCATAAATGGACTTGTGAACATTTTGTGTCATATATATCTTAAAAGCTGAAAGAGTTTCTGATCAGAGTGTTGTGTTTATCATTATCCAACAGTAATTTCCCAAGGCACTCAAATTTGCACTAAACAGTTTGAGACTTGTATTAAATGTATTAACTGATGTAAAAATAGTGTTGGACTTTACAGGTTTTATAGTTAGTATCAGTGAGTGTGGTAAAGCTTGGTCACCTTGAATATTTTGCTATTGTTTACTGTGTGACAAGATTTTCACTCTGTTGGCTACTAAAATGAAAAGAAGTTAAAGATAATGGTATTGACAAAATTGACTAAATACATTGACTTACAGGAGCAGGTAGTTTCAAAATATCATAGTAACAGTGAGATCAAAAACCATTTATTTATCCTTCATCATCATCATCATAATAATAATAAACAAAGTTCATGTCCAGCATGACGAGAAAACTTAACCCCGGCTACCGACCAGTAGCTTTAGAGGTTAAGCACCTTCCTCAATATGTTGGTAGTTCCAATGATGGTAGATGTTTGGAGTCCACCCAAGACATCAGGGATGCCCAACTCTTTCAAACTGCGCTCCAAGCGCTTCGTCACCACTCCTAAGCTTCCCACGACGATTGGGACAACGCTGGTACATACACTATGTAACTTTCGGATTTGTTGGGCCAAGGGAGAATATTTAGTGATCTTTTCTTCTTCTTTAGCTGTCACATTTCGATCGGAAGGCACAGCAAAATCTACAACCAGCCATCTCTTCTTAGTGCGGTCAACAACAACAACATCCGGACGATTAGATTCCACCTGTT
>RDPX01000039.1:657687-668217 GCA_003991215.1 Morbakka virulenta | reverse complement strand
TTTTCTTATTGTGGCTGTCGATTTGAAAACAGATACATCGTTAAGAAAAAACTACTTCTTGGACAGAAGAACTATTCATTTCACAGATGAAAAGCAAAAAAGTAAAACAGTGCTGCAGTAAAACAGCATGTCAATAGGCTATTAAACAGAATGGGTTATGAAAAAATATATTTTTTTAAATACGACCATTTGTTTTCATTAGGAAATTATGCAGTTAAAGGAAACACTAAAAAAGACACACAAAAAGCAGACCATGTTAGTGTTACCAACAACTTTCGAAAGAAGGTGCCTGGAACGATAGGTGGATCTCCCTGACACTAATTGGGAGTTTTGCAGTGAGGAGATGTGGGGGAGGAAAGGTGAACTTAAACTCTAACACGGTAAAAAGGCAAGTCTATGATTTGGTATCTGACTTACATGTTTCACACAATAAGCACTTTGAGCCACTTTCAACTACGACCGCCAATGGTGGTTGGAATTGTGGCGTGGAAAGTTAGGTTGAAAGGATTTTGTGACTTTCAGTTGTCTGTCATGATTTTGAAACTTCTAACAGACCGTGTTTGATCACTGACTTTAAGGATCGATTCATGAATCTGTAGGAGATGAAATACTCCTTTAATGTGGAGGCAGACAGATCTTAGTGGAGTGAAATAAAAATATACAGCAAGATGAGCTAACGAAAGTTGTTCACAAAACGAAGAAGCTAATAATATGGGTCACCGATTAATCCATCAAGAACTTTCTCCGGAGATGTCAAGAGTCAAAAAAGATGTTGCTTCTGTTTGCAAACTTGCATCCAAAAGAATGCGGGTTCAGCTCCATTGTCGCCATTCTAACAAAGCGAACTAGGTACGACATTTGTGGCTTGGGTGACCTACTTTTCAAATTAACTAAACTGGAACCCCTTATATCGATGCTTGAATGAGTTGGTTAGACACAGGGTCCTCACTCAAGTATGCAAAACATTGCTTTTGTCACAATTTTAGCACAGTGCTTTAGTAAACAATACCTGTGCTTTGATTGACGTTATCATAGCTCTTAAATAAACCTTTCCAGTACTCCAATAAACATTTTGAGCAAAAGCGATTTCTTCATTTTGCAAGATGTTTGGATGATAAAACAGTTTCTGGTAAGAGAAGGAGTGCAAGTTGGGCAAAAAAAAGGCAATACAGTGATATTATTTGTCATAAATTTACAATGTTCGTAAAAGGCTAAGACTTGCTTTGATATTACAACAATGTGAGCTGCGGAATATTTTTGGGTTCAGGTATAGATTACTGTGGGCTGGCTGATAGAGAAATAAAAATATACTGTTGGCTGGAGTCCTTTAAGATAAAGATTTTTCATTTGGTGATCGATTTTTTGTCATTAATTGTGCTTTATGATAAAAATTTGTCTACAGCTTTCTTTCCACAGGATAAACTCCGTAAAGTTCCATATCTGGATTATTACAATGAATCATTTTTCTATATTTTAATGGCGGGGATGGAATAAGTTTTGTTTTTTGTTTTCTTTCTTTATTTGAGGATGATTGTAACATACCTCTTGTATGGTATGACGGAAGACAAAAAGTATGTGTTGTGTGTGGTTCCTACTTGCTTCCCACAATAGTTAGGACTATTGCTAGTGACAACTGAATTATTTCTTTATCTTTTTTTCTTTTAAAACGATACGCTAGAGGTCTGAAAGAGAGAGAGAGAGAGAGAGAGAGAGAGAGAGAGAGAGAGAGAGAGAGAGAGGTAGATGGATAAGTGGATGGATGGATAGATGGATTGATTGATGGATTGATTGATCGATCGATTGAAAGTTCGCGAAAAAGTTAATTTTTTTCTGTGTAGTTTTTTTAGATTTTTACACATATGTTTTCCTTTTTTGTCAGCCATATGTTGTTTTATTCTTGTTTATCGCTTAACCCCAAGTATTTATTGATTCAATTGAATTTAATTTTTTTTAATTGGTTTATTTTACGAAATCTGTGTTGACAGCCTGCTCCTTTTGATGTAGTTTGTATTTTCTTTATGACACTCCATTCAAAGCTTTCTTCAGCATTGTGTCGGTGATAGCCTGATGCCCACCGAGATCTAATCTGTTCTCGACCTGCCATAAGGTCATGGGTCAGAGATCTTTCTTGTTTGTACTTAAAAGAGCACTGTGCTCGGGTTTAGACATAACATGCCCTCGCCATTCAAGGCGCATTGGTCTGATGGCGTCAGCAGTTTTTCATAGTGCCCCATGTTTTTCCTTCTGCCCATATTATCAATCTCTCATTAAGACCGCGTTGATTTATTGCTCATCGACATCTGATTACAATTACAAGTAGAATGCGCTTGTTTGAATTTCTGTTGTCGAGTATGAAACAGGTCAATCAATGCGTATTAAGACCATTTCTAATGTAACTCAAGTACGAAAAAAGAAAGACATCAGTTGTTCTTAATCGACGAAATGACTTGCATTGTGTTATGCTATTGTTATTTAATTTATCTTTTTTTCTGTAGTTCTTGAAAATGTTGCAAATCTCCTGCAAGTGCATGTGTATCAGCTAAATGATTGCTTGACACAGAAATCAATGATTTTACGTGGAGAGGAAATTCTGAGCCCGCTTACCGTTGACCAAGCTGTTGATTCAAGAGACTCGATGGCAATGGCACTTTATTCTGCTACTTTCAGGTGGACAATTAAAATGATCAATAAATGTATCAAGGGACCAGAACCATTTCATTCCATTGGCGTTTTGGATATATTTGGATTTGAAAATTTCAAGGTGATTCTCCAAAAAAAGACAATTTTATTTTATTTTATTTAGTTCTGTTTTGTTTTTATTTTTTTTAATTCGATTTTTTAAATATATATTTTTATATATTTTTTTTTGTTTATTGTATTTACATTAATTTTATATTTCAGGTCATGTACTTGAATCATGTTTTGTGCAATATTGTGCTGTATCTTCACTCTTGGTTTTAGAAATAAAAGCTACACTTCATTGATACTAGGTACTTAAATGATAATAGCATATATAATTTATGTCTTTAAAGTACATATGAAGGAGGTAAAGTTACAAAAAATATTAGTGTGTGTTTTGTTTTGTTGTCATGAATAGGAAAAAACAAGTGATTAAAACCCGTCATTTGGTGCTGGGCATCGTCGTTCGTAACCATCTTTGCCCATGATATTTTTAACATTCTTCTATACAGTCACTACCAAAAGTTTAAGACCACTCATGGAAATACGTAGATTTCTCGGTATGAGATCGTATTGCATCATCCTACTGTTGAGATTGCATCATACTCATTTTTTGCGCTCTGGTCGCTCATTACACGTTCTTCTTTAACACTGGATTTTATTTTATTCGATTTTACTTTGAAATTTTTTTCACTTTTTATACTTCTTATTGCTACAGAAATGGGACGAAAAAAGTCCCTCAGTGAAGTTCAAAGAGGTCAAATTGTTGCTCTGCATAGAGAAGGACTATCTGAAAGGAATATTTCTACGAAATTGAAAGTCAGCAAAACTGCAGTCCACCAAGCAGTTAAAAAGTATCAGCAGTATGGCTGCTACAAAGACTTACATCGGAGTGGAAGGCCAAGAAAAACCACTGTAAGAGATGACCACCTGATGAAAAGGATAGTTACGAGGTCACCAATGAGTTCCATCAACAAAATTCGAGCTAATTTGGTGGAAAGAGGTGTGAGTGTAAGTCGCATGACTGTTTCCAGACGTCTTTCACACGAATTCGGTCTAAAATCCTACAAGCCTGCCAGAAAACCACGCCTGACACCGGTAATGAAGGCAAAACGATTAGCCTTCGCTAAGAAGTACCAGAACTGGACACCAGCACAGTGGGGTAAAGTCATGTTCTCGGACGAGTCCACTCTACAGCAGTTTGTGGTGAGGAAACGACATGTTCGCCGGCCACCTGGAACGAGATTCAATGAAAAATACACGATTTCTTCAATGAAACACCCTTCAAGTCAAATGATATGGGGTGCAATTTCGGAAAATGGAGTTGCTGGGTTGTATTTTTTGCCATCTGGAACAACTATGAATGGTCTGCGGTATGTTGAATTGCTGTCGAAAAAGCTAAAAATTCACATGGACATACATAAATGTACTATATTCATGCAGGACGGTGCCCCTTGTCACCGATCAAAAGTTGCTATGACTTTTCTGACTGAGAACAGGATTCATGTTCTGGATTGGCCGGGCAACAGCCCTGACCTGAATCCAATAGAGAATCTGTGGACGGAAATGAAAGATAAAGTTTCCCAGAAACAGCCATCAAGTGCTAAGGACCTTGTGGAAGCGATAAAAGAAGTGTGGGTGAAAGAAATCTCGGAGGAATACTGCAGAAATCTAGTACACAGTATGCCAAGACGCCTGCAGGCAATAATTAAAAGTGGCGGTGGACCCACCAAATACTGAATATCAATGAAACAACTATCAATATGGATGCAAATTTAATCAAAAGATACTAAAAAATATGAGATTTGTGTGTAAAGGAAATATTATCCACAATAAATCAGTTTTGATATAGATATATAATCAGTTGTGTCATTTCAGAGTCAAAATTAAGGGTGGTCTTAAACTTTTGGTAGTGACTGTAAAACCACATTTCTGTTGCCTCTAACCTTTTCTCCATTGCGGCTGAAATTGTCCAGCATTCACTACCGTAAAATAAAGTTGACAACACGTAGCATTCTAAAATTCGTATCTTTGTAGTTATTGAGAGTTGTCGGTCTTTTAAGATTTTTGAAAGGTTTTCGAACGTTGTTTTAGCAATTCCTATCCTTCTTTTGTCGGTTTTGCCATCTGATGTTAACACGTTTCCCAGGTATTTGAAGTTTTCAACTTGTTTGATGGTGCTGTTGCCAATTTTTAGAGAGCATGTCGGAATAATTGCTCTTTTACTAACTACAAGGCACTCTGTTTTCTTACAATTAATTGTTAGACCTTTTGCTTCGCTAGCTTCTACAACTTTATCAAATAACTTTTGAAGTTGTTCTTCTGACTCCGAGACAAGAACGGTATCGTCTGCGTAGCGTAAGTTGTTAGTATTGTGTCCACCGACAGTGATGCCTTGCAAGCCAGTTCTCTCATTATAGTTTCACTATACAGATTAAACAGGTCAGGTGAGAACACACATCCTTGACGCACGCCTCGTTTAATTTTCGTGAAGTTGCTAAGTTCATTGTTAGCTCTCATACATGCTGATTGTTCCCAGTATAGGTTGCGCAGCAGTCTTAAGTCTTTGCCATCTATTTCTATGGAATGCATTAGCTTCAGAAGTTCTTCATGTTTCACCTTGTCAAACGCTCTCGTGTAGTCGATAAAGCACAAGTACAAGTCTTTTTGCATTTCTATGGGTCTTTCGGAAATCATTCGTATCGTCCAGATCGCGTTCCGTGTACCAGCATCCTCTACGAAAACGCTCTTCACCGATTTCTGCCTTGATTTTACTGCGTGCTCCAGACACAATAATCTTTAGAATAATTTTTATGATTTGGCTCATCAGGCTAATTGTTAAGTGTAATTCGCAGTCAATTGCTCCTGGCTTTTTTGGCAGTGCAATGAAAATAGATTTACTCAGTTCTTCTGGAATTTCGCCTGTGTCGTATATTTCATTAATTATTTCTGTAAGTATGTCAACTCCAAATTCGTCTAATGCTAATATCATTTCTACTACTATTTCGTCTGGGCCAGCAGCTTTATTCTTTTTCATTTTGTTGATAGCTGCTGTCACTTCGGCTTTCAGGATTTTGGGGCCGTCCATGTTCTTTTCAATCCTTGGTTTGTCTCTTTCATCATGGACTAGTTCTTCAATGTACTCTTTCCATCTTTCTAGTATTTGTTCTTTTTCTACGATAATCGTTCGATCTTTTGCTTTTAAACACCCAGAAGATGAGAATGTTCTTTGACCAGTGATTTCTCTAAATTTTTGGTACATAATGAACGGTTCGGTTTTCATGGGTTTTTTTCTATGTCTTCACATCTTTGGCTTAACCATGCTTCTTTTTCTGTACAACATTTATCTTTTATCTTTTTATTCATTTCTTTATATTCTTTGCTATATTTCTAAGCAATTTTCTTCTTTCATTTATCAATTCTAAGATTTCATTAGTTATCCATTTATTTTTCTTTCTTCTTTCGCATTTGGGGACAAGGTTTTTCGATGTTGAGGTTACGGCAGTTTTGAAAGAGTACCACTTGTCTGTTGTTTCTTCTACCAGATATTCGTATCTGTTTTTTACTTCCACTGCATATTCATTTTTGAGATCGGTATCTTTTTGTAGCAGTTCAATTTGTTGTTTTGGAGTGGACTTTAGCTTTTTTAACTTTTTTAATTTCACAGCTAAATTGCAGACAATAGGAACATGGTCACTGTCACAATCCGCTCCTGAATAGGCTTTCGATTGTTTTACTGCGTTTTGAAAACGGCTGTTGATTGTGATATAGTCGATTTGGTTTTTGTGTTCTCCGCTTGGGCTTTTCCAGGTCCACAGACGTCTTGGATGTTGTTGAAAACAAGTGCTTGCGATTACTTGGTTATTTGCTTCACACCACTGGGGCCATTTTTCTCCTCTTTCATTCCTCTTTCATTGCTCGTACCAAAGCCATATCTACCTATCACTTCTTCTTCTCCATCTTTTCCAACTTTTGCATTTAGATCTCCCATTATAATAATTTCTTGAGATTTGCATTGTTTTCGCTTTGTCAAGTGTGTCATAAAAATCTTCTATCTCTTTGTCAGTACTGTCAGCTGTTGGTGCGTATACCACGGTGATTGGAATGTTAAAAGGATTTCCTTTCATTTTAACTAGCATGATTCTTTCAGATATTTGCCAATGCCCCATTAGACATTTGCTCATTTCTTCGTATAACAGTATACCGACTCCTCTTTCGTGCTTTCTCCGCCAGCATAAATCATTCTAAAATTGTCGCTTTGAAATTCCCTATTTCTTTTCCATGTTGTCTCACATAGTCCAAGGATGTTGATTTCGAGCCTTTTCATTTCTTGCTTAACATTTTCAAGTTTACCAGATTGTAATAACGTTTTAATATTCCAAGTTCCGATTCTAATAACCTCCTTGTTGGAGATAGTCGCTTGATGACAATCCAGTGCCACCTGTCGCACGTGGACAACCTTACCGAGCGAAGGACCGACTGTTGTCTTGTCCCTATTCACGCTGTTATCGTTATTGCTTAAACGTTTTATTACCATGATTGTTCTTAGCAAAGGTCAGGTCCTGACCTTTAGGGCAGTGGTTTGCCCTTGCCTTCTGTCTCATGCAGTGCTCGTATTGAGCGGTTGTCTTGGCCATTGCCCTTGCAAGAAGGGTCTTCTGCCCGACATCTTAACTACTAAACCATTAATTACAGTTAGAATCTAATATGCTCCAGAAAGTCATCCACCACTTGCATCCATGGCTACACTGTAACCCGAGCAGGGAGGCTATTGGGTGCTACACCTTGCCCAAGGGTGACCTAGTCCTATTACTCGCCTTTTACGACATGCCAGGACACGGCAGCAGGAGAATACTTACCCCCAGATATATATCGGTACAATATAATTGTAGTTACAATGTATTGTGTAATGTTTGGCATTCTAATGAAATACATTATCGAGAGAGACAGATAGACACAACAGCATGCATCACCCACCACCCACATATATCCTCACATCAACGCACCCCCTTAATACCCTTTGTTACAACTTCCGTTAATTTGATTTTTGTGTGTTACAGACATACGGCAAACTTTGTACAAAACTTAGCTCCTGTGTGTTGAGCGAAGACTGTTGATTTGCTTTGCCTTTGCCCTAATTAGCATTTTCTTCGCAATTTCATGTTTTCTTTGTGGATGGACAGAAACAGTCACAAGAACAAGGATACATGAAAACCCGCGTTGCCGCCAACCTTTCAGTGGTGCTACCCTCTTCAGTTTTCCCGAGCTTCAGTGGTTTTTTTAGGGAAATCTTATTGCAGTTTTTAGGCGACATATAAGATGAGGCTAGAAAAATAAAACCCCACAGAATTCTCTGTCTATTTTTTGGCTAGCGAAAACTGAGCTTTGTTGTCAAAAATTTCTGAGCTGATGAGAATGAATTAACTTTTAAATCTAATTATTAAGTTTATTATTGTACTTCGCTCATCCTAGTCTAATTGCAGTTAATATCACTGTAACATGTTGCTATAACGAGATACTCTTGGATTTTTTGTTTAGATCAATCGTTTTGAGCAATTTAACATTAACTTTGCTAATGAGAAGCTGCAAGAATATTTCAACAAACACATTTTCTCCCTGGAACAGCTTGAGTATAATCGGTAAGCATCCCGTTATAATAGCAGGAGTATGAACTGCATTACTTCGAGTATATGATCATTTTCTTAACACCAAATACTTGGACAGCGTTATGTCTTGCGTATTGTGCCTTTTCTTTAGTCAAATTGTGTAATGGGACGGGTAACTGATATTTCGGTCAATTTTTTTGTTACTATGTATGTTCTCGACATGGTAATTTTTAATTAATAATTGTCCAGAAGAATATTTTAATGCAGCTGTCGAGGACAGAGGAAGCAACAATGAGTAACGGAACGTCATACGCCATACACCATTGGTGTTAGTACTTCAAGAAAAATAAGTTTTGTCGACTTGTCTTATTTACAGAAGAATTGAGAGCACGAGAAAGCGATTTTTCCTTCTCAATATAAACACAATTTATGATATTTAGTTACAATACGATATTGTTTTGAATTTGTATATCTGTATGTATGTATGTATGTATGTATGTTTGTATGTATGTATGTATGTATGTATGTATGTATGTATGTATGTGTGTATCTGTGTGTATGTATCAATGAATGTATGTATGTATGTTTATTTATGTATGTATGAATGTATGTATGCATGTATGTATGTGTTATGTATGTATGCGTGTATGTATGTATTTATGTATGTATGTATGTTTGTATGTATCTAGTTTGGAAACATATAGTTACAAATCTGCACACAGGCGGGATGGGGCTTATCCTAACATCGCTTTTCACATCACCCAAGACAATGTTAAGGAGAGCCCGAAGTATATGAAGACTGTTGCGAGACAGCTGGGAGGCACTAACTTCTGATCGTGAGCATTGGAAGTTTCTAATCTTTCAAGGTGCTAAGTTGTATGAGTAGAGCAGAGTTTCTCGTGCAAAACTGAAGAAAATCTAAAGGAGGCATGATTTTTGCGAGCCGATTGTGGCCATCTTTGGCCTTTTAAGGTGTGTGGTCGGTCTCTGTTGTCTAAGGAGGACTGGTGAATCATCAGAAATCTCAGACCACTAGACCCGGGATCAGTTCTTTTGTGCCCCTTACTGCTTCTACTTCGGAATCTTCCGTTTCCTCATGTCCATCCTGCTCCCAAATTTCCAAATCATCTGGTAGACTCAAGCGTCACCTCAGGATTCATGGAGATAAATATCCCACTGTTGCCACCCAAAGGGATCACTTGGAATGTCACGTCCGTCACAAACTGTGCAAGTCACCTGCAGGTCTTAAGGGTCACTTACGACTGCACGGGCGGAAAGAGCAGGCAGAAGAACGAAATGAAGGAATTGGACTCGTCTGACAAGGCAGAGCAGTCATGCATATATGTATGTATGTATGTTTGAACGTATGCGTGCATGTATGTATATATGTATGTATGTGTGTATGTAGCTATGTATGTATGTATGTATGTATGTATGTATGTATGTATGTATGTATGTATGTATGCTTTTATATATGTATGCATAAAAGTATCTGTGTATGTATGGATTGATTTATTTTTATGTATATTTTTGTATGACTTATAACGGGACAGTCCTTAACCCTGATGTTTTTATAAATATCTACAGGTGGAGACAACTTGACTCGTTAGTGGTGTTGCGTTTTTGTATGTTTTTTCGTTTGTATTTTGGCGATTGTTTTTAGCATTTGACGCAAGTTCAACTGTTAACTCATTGATAATCTTTAGAGTATAATGTCCATAAAATGTAAAGGGCATCTCAGTTTATGTATCTATATCTAATTTCCTTTTTTTCTGCCTTGTTAAGCGAGGGGCTTCAATGGACTGATGTTGACTGGAATGATAATGGAGAGTGCCTTGACCTCGTCGAAAGGGTAATGTTATAATATATTTTTTCGGTACTAAAGTTATGAAAGAAAATTCTTGCATTGATTCCTCGTTCACGGTAGAACACCCCCATTATCCCCGACATTGGTTTGTTGGTGTGGATTATGATGGACATGCGGTTTAGCTTGAAGGTATGTACAGATTAAGAGAGGAAGAGAGGGGGAAGTGACAGAGAGAGAGAGAGAGAGAGAGAGAGAGAGAGAGAGAGAGAGAGAGAGAGAGAGAGAGAGAGAGAGAGAGAGAGAGAGAGAGAGAGAGAGAGAGAGACAGAGAGAGACAGAGAGAGAGAGAGAGAGAGAGAGAGAGAGAGACAGAGAGAGAGAGACAGAGAGAGAGAGAGAGAGAGAGAGAGACAGACAGAGAGAGAGGGAGAGAGAGAG
>RDPX01000039.1:634562-647823 GCA_003991215.1 Morbakka virulenta | reverse complement strand
CATTACATTGCATTAATAGCGTTGCATTGCGCTACATTACATTACATTATATTACATTGTGTTACATTACATTACACTACACTGCATTACATTTCATTGCATTACATTGCTTTCCTTTACATTGCGTTTCTTTGCATTGCATTAATAGCATTGCATTGCGCTACATTACACTGCATTTATATTGCAATACATTACATTAGCTTTATTATGCAAATTTTGCAGTAAGTGATATCCTAAGTATTTATATTCTTCCTGAGCTTTATTTTTTCCAAAGCCCTCTTGTTAATTGCGACACTTTATTTCATCATAAATTTTCGTCACCAAATACCAATATTTCTTGTTACTTTAGGTGTTCTACGATGTTACTGGGTTTCTACAGAAGAACAGAGATACTTTCAGGGATGATCTTCTTAATACATTAAGAGATAGCAGGTTTGTTTTTCTTTATGGGACTGTTCTTTTTGTTTTGTTTTATGCTTGAGGGACTGTTTGGCTTTGGGAAGTACATTGCGGACATTAAATATTCATTTTCATAGACATATTGTCTAGGTATTTTTCTTTCCAGTTTATGAGCTTTTGGCTGTGTGGAGCTGCCCAAGACGCCAGGGTTTGGAGTTTTTTTGTTGGGTTGGGGAAAATTTGTTGGAGGAGAGCAAATGTACAGCTACGAACTGCCTGCCCATGTGAAGAATGCGTCTCCCATTAAACATTTATTGTTAGCCCAATTTTTTACCTTTTCGACATAAATGGTCCTACTTGTATTGGGTTCAATTCAGCAACGTGTGTGCAGATGATACTGGCCTTCATTCTCGTTTTGCTGGCAGCCTTCTGTCAGACGGTTAAAACGCGATGCTGATCTCGATGAAATTTTCATACTTATAAGAAATGGAGGAGAAGTGGCTGATAATGTTTAATCCCGTCAAGACCAGCTTTATGTCTTTAGTAGAAACCTGAATACCCATCTTCTCCTATTTTATGAATGATAGATCTGGAGTATCACTGGATGAGACATTTAAAGCACCCAAGAAACTATCTTCTTTTAAATAGCCACTCTCTCAACAAATAATTTCTCGCATCTGAAGCCATGTTGAATCTACACAAACCCAGACGTCTTCCTTGTGTGGTGTAGTCTAATTGCTCAGGGGAATATCCATCCTCTTACCATTTGGATCTTGCTAATCGGCTTTAGAGGTACTTCTCCAGTTTTCTTGGAGTCGCTTTTTAAAGTTCCAGGCCTTCCTAAGTCGACGTGATGACACATACCATACTTTTGCCGACTCTTATTACCACAAAAAAGGGCTCTGACAAGCTTTCTTTTTGGTTTGTAACTTCCTTTGTTGCGTCTTAACCAACTCATTATTTATACCGCCATCGCGCCATTGTTTTTGTTTTCACACAAAGAGATCTTTTTTTGAAATGCCCGATTGTGGACATGTATTTTACGTGCAAGGAAGTCTCACTTTTAACTGCCCGGTTTTGGAACCCTTAGCATTAATGACATATCATGAGACCAACATAATAATTGATTATCTCATAACAATAAATAAAATATTTTGAAATGTACTAAGACAAAATATCAAATGAGAAAAAGACATACAGTAGTCATATCTGGTTACTGTTTTTTCGACTTCATTACAACTAAGTTATTTCTTCCACCCAATCTGTAGGTCCGATTTTATATATGACCTGTTTGAAGATACCAAACCTGGACTTGAGACTGGCACAAGAACAAAGGCCAGAAAGAAGCCAACAGTCAGTTCACAGTTTAAGGTAGGTTTTTACCAAAAAGATAGAATTTTTGGAAGCGTTCGGAAGACAATTTCAACTTTAAAGGTTTTTTTTAATTTGTGAAGCATTACTACAAGTAGTCTTTGCTTAATACCCTGATGCTTCTCATGATACATTCAATGATACCACGATACACACATCTACCATTCTTCCACATTTTGTCCCTCTGTGAATTTTCTTTATGTTACGTTTAGTATCAATTGCTATAGATATTTCCATTTTTTAATATTTAGGCCACCCCCGACCCCCGACGACTAGAGTAGTACTCCTATCAAAGAAGCAATGTTATTCCATTTCCTGTATTGTTTATATTTCTTTTTCGTTTCCTGTTTTTCCTTTTCGTTTCCTGTTTTTCCTTTACGTTTCCTGTTTTTCTTTTTAAATTTTCTGTGCCTTATTTGAAATACAGCTAAGCCCATAGTTATTACTATTGTGCCACATGTCTCAGTGAGACCACCTCACCAAAATATTTGATTATATTATGTTGTATCAGTGGTATCATTACTTTATCTTTTCAACGTTATACTCTAATTCAAAAGCTTCGAAACTTAGCCCTTCATGTTGACAGGGTGGTTTTTTATGAGACATGACCAATCCAAGCATACCTGAAGGCGACCTGACGTACCCCTGCATTTTCCTATCTGATACCCCAGTCATATTCCTTGATTGCGGTATTCCGTTAATGATCTAGTTAAGGCTTACAAGGGTCCTATCTTCGTATTTAAGATATATTTCTTCCCACAACCTTCACCGCCCATGTCATCTAATATCGCCTGGGCGTTATTTACTTCTCTGTTTACTTCCTTTTTCTTGGGAGATGGATTCAATGTAGAAGTAGCCATACACCGGCTTTCCACACAAAGGGAAGAATTCTCTTCCAGAATCTCAGCTTTTTAATTAAAAGCTAAATATAGGACTACATAGTCTTTGCTAGACGTGTCAACAAACGGGGCGGATATTACAATTATATGGTATCAGAAGGAAGGTCAATAATATGAAACTCATGTTTATTTTTCGTTATCAAGCGACAAGAAAAGTATTGGAATATTTCATAACATTGTGATTGGTCTATCTAATTATCTTCCTTACTTTGCTTTGTGATACAATCAAACATATTAAGCAACCGTAAGAACTTCAGCTTTATCTCATTTTTACCAGTCGTGGTGTATGTGTGTGTGTGTGTGTGTGTAAAATATCGTAAAACATCGGAACAGAATGAGTTTCATTACGCCACCTTGCGAAGCTTGGTTATCACATCTAGGCTAAAGGTTGTAAAGAACATCTTTTTAAGGCTTTACAGTTAACTTACATTTTTAAATTTTGATTTGAAGACCAAAATGACACGATCTTTTCCATTATAGAGAAAAGAAAGGAATTAAGCGCTTGAGTAAAATGGTAAACTCATCTGATATAAACCCTGACAATATTTTTTTTGCTTTGGCGAAAGAAATGCTTTGCCTACAATATCCAATGCAGTGGTTGATGGCAATATACTATTTGTTATTTACAGCTTTCTGTGTACATTTTCTTTCAGGATTCTCTTTTAAAGCTGATGGCATTGCTAAATAGTGCCAATCCGTATTTTGTAAGATGCGTCAAACCCAACGGAGATAAGGTAGGTATTGTCTCTTTTTTTTCTAATGGGTATTGGGAAAAGTATGTAGCATAATTCGGTTAGGTGAAAGTTATAGATAAAGTGGTATAGTTTGTCATTTTAATGATCTCTTTATGGGGTGTATTGCTAGTGTTTGATGTTGTTATGATGAATTAGTTTTTTTTGATGTTTGGAAACCAATTTTTCTCAAAATGAATATAAAGGTAGTTTGGGGCGTGGCTGTTATGGGGGTATTTTTATTTATTTTTTTAACAACATGACTGTCGCCGTTTTCCCAATGATAGTGATTATGATGATATTGATGTTATTAAAATTACTTTCTTTATTGGCGTTGTTGATTATGTTGATGATGGTCAAAGGTGTTGTTGTTTATGTTGATGATGGTCAAAATTGTTGTTGTTTATGTTGATGATGGTCGAAAGTGTTGTTGTTTTTGTTGATGGTGGTCAAAATTGTTGTTGTTTATGTTGATGATGGTCGAAAGTGTTGTTGTTTATGTTGATGATGGTCAAAGGTGTTGTTGTTTTTGTTGATGATGGTCGAAAGTGTTGTTGTTTATGTTGATGAAAGTCAAAATTGTTGTTGTTTATGTTGATGATGGTCACAAATGTCGTTGTTTTTGTTGATGATGGTTGAAAGTGTTGTTGTTTTTGTTGATGATGGCTGAGAGTGTTGTTATTTTTGTTGATGATGGTTGAAAGTGTTATTGTTTATGTTGATGATGGTAAAAATTGTTGTTTTTTTGCTGATGATGCACGAAAGTGTTGTTTCGTATGTTGATGATGACCGAAATGTTGTTGTTTATATTGATGATGGTCGAAAGTGTTGTTTCGTATGTTGTTGATGGTCACAAATGTCGTTGTTTTTGTTGATGATGGCGGAAAGTGTTATTGTTTATGTTGATGTTTTTATTTTCGGGTTTTTACGTTGAATCTGTAGGCTNTTTTTGTTTTTGTTGATGATGGCCTAAGGTGTTGTTTTTTATGTTGATGTTGGTTGAATTTGTTTTTGTTTATGTTGAGGATGGTCGAAGGTGTTGTTGTTTTTGTTGATGATGGTCAAAGGTGTTGTTGTTTTTGTTGATGATGGTCGAAAGTGTTGTTGTTTATGTTGATGATGGTCAAAATTGTTGTTGTTTATGTTGATGATGGTCACAAATGTCGTTGTTTTTGTTGATGATGGTTGAAAGTGTTGTTGTTTTTGTTGATGATGGCTGAGAGTGTTGTTATTTTTGTTGATGATGGTTGAAAGTGTTATTGTTTATGTTGATGATGGTAAAAATTGTTGTTTTTTTGCTGATGATGCACGAAAGTGTTGTTTCGTATGTTGATGATGACCGAAATGTTGTTGTTTATATTGATGATGGTCGAAAGTGTTGTTTCGTATGTTGTTGATGGTCACAAATGTCGTTGTTTTTGTTGATGATGGCGGAAAGTGTTATTGTTTATGTTGATGTTTTTATTTTCGGGTTTTTACGTTGAATCTGTAGGCTGGAAATAAGTTTGAACCTGATTTAGTTCACAGTCAGTTGAAATATTCTGGGATGCTCGAGACCGTGAAAATTCGAAAGGCAGGCTTTCCAGTTAGGAGAACATTTGGTGATTTTATTAGAAGGTAATTTGCTGTTTTCTGTTGTGAATATTTTACGTATTAAGCCACTGTGTTGCTTATTTGAAAGCAGAGGATTAAAGGCTGTGACAAAAATCTTATTTGTGAAACAAGAGGTTAGTATGTCATCTTACACCAATTTTTAAGAAAGATCAGAATAGAAATAATAAAAAAGAATAACAGGCTAGAGCAATTCCTCGCCTACGTTTTGAAACCAATCCAGTAACTTGAAAGGGCTTACTTGACAGAGATTTGTCTAATCGGTTACATGTTAAAATAATTAGAAAACCAGCTGCCAGTTTTTCTTGGTCCACTAGAAAAGAAAAGAAGCTGCCGCCAAAAAGACTCTTGTACGATACAAGTTAGGTAATCCTAAATAGTTATCCTAAAGTGCTATTTAATTGAAAGCAGTAATTTTATACCGTTAAGAACGTTTCCTAAAAACATTTTTTTGTATTCCATACTTCTACTACTCATTTTGCATTCTGTAATGGAGCAGAGACGATCTTGCAATAATACACCGCAAGGAGTGCGGTCTTGAACCATGCTTTGTTCGAGGATATGTTCAGTTGTATGCCGTCATGAAAAGAATTAAAAATGTTAGTATTACTTACATCTGCTCAGAAAATTTTAGTTCAAAATCATCTACCATTATTAAAATTATACTTATAAAGTTTCATTAGCTTGACAATAATACCAGGAAGGAAAAATTCAATGGCTCAAAAGAAACCAACTTTTCAATGTAACTTTTTATTAAAAGTATTTTATAAAGTGCAGCTGTAGCTAATGTGCAAATACATATTTATATTGCACTCCACTTTCTTGCAAAAGGTAAAAAATGTTGCTTGCGTCAAAAGTTTTCAACCTTTTCTGTTTGTTTTGTTACACATTGCGAGGATGATTGCTTATCCTCAACCTTACCCTCACCCCCTACCTCCTACACACACGTTCATTAAAGTAGAAAATTCCTGTTGCTTTTTTAGATACAAAGCATTGACATTTAGGGAAGGGTGCCCTTCTGATGAAAAAGCATACACTATATTTATTTTGAAAAAATTTGATCCACAAGAAAAGTGTTACCGCATTGGGAAAACAAAGGTAATGTAAACTGTTGTAGACAATCGTCAGTCCGTGCCACTGCCCCTCTAAATGATTTGGTAGAGTACTTAGTACATGAATGTAACTACTGATTTATTTTTATTTTTTATGTGATTATGTTTTGCATTTTGTCTATCTTATGTTTCTACTCGCATTCCACCGAAGTAGCCAGATGATATATGCCGTGAAAAAAACAAAGCGTAAGTTAGTTTTAAAGGAAAATCAAAAGGAATTTACCTACTTTTTTGTTTGTATTTTTTTCAACAACCTGAATTTTAATTCAGTAGGAATTTTAGATTATCAAAAGGAATTTCCCGTCAATAGTTGTATGATGATCGTTGAATATGGTAACGAGAAAATTTGTGACGGAAGTGATGTCTTAAAACCGAAGACGATAACAACGAGAAACGTCAAGGAAGGGATAGTGATGAGGAATATTTGTTGGTTGCAGTGAAGACCTTGTGGCAACCTATCATTGTTGTTGCAATGGTAATAGGAGCTCTGGGCAGTATGATAATAGCTTTGATGATAACGACCAATGAGGCAGAAGGCATTTGTTGTTGTCTGAAATACCCTTTTACAGCAGAGGTTCAGGGGTAAGTAGTCAAGACCGTTGCAACGGTATTGAAAAATATTAGTCTTAACACCGACAAAGTTACGAAGCGACGGGAGACATAAATTTCAAAATCATAGTAACCAGCAATTAAAGTTGTTAGAACGTACAGAAAATAATAAATTATAAGTTGAAAATTTGCGACTTCTCTTTTATGATTTCTATTAACCCAACTGCCGTAGTAATTATCGTGACTCTGCCCAAAATTTCGTGGGCGCTCCGTTGGGCGTTTGTCTTCCTCATTGGCTAATTTTGAATTGTCCACCATACTTTCGAAACAATCCATACGTTAATTCATCCCTTGTTTCCAAGAAACGGTGGCAACGGCAGCGGCACCGACAGTGGGATGACCTCACCCATGGAACAGATCCATTAAACACTTGGCCGTTGATCTTGTCTCTTTTGATGACTTGCATTATGTTAAGAAAGTTTTTTGGTTTGAATACCAGTACTATTTGTTTCAACGATGGGCGTAAACCGTTAGTAGAATATTCACTCATCAGCTTGCTCTAATATTCCATTGGTATTTCAGCATAAGCACGGAGAACCAAAATTTGGATTTCACTTCCAAAATCTTATGCATATTCAGATTCGCCTTGTTTTCTCGAATAAAAGTCAGCTTAGAAAAATCTATGTGCTTCCTTTGGTTTAAAAAGGTCAATCAGTGTCGACTTAAGCTCATCCAAATTGTTTTGCTTACTTTTAGGCAGTTTGTCATAAAATTCGGCTGCCATTTCTCACACAAATGCTGGTAAGGTTATCTGGCATTTTGCAGACCAAGCATTTGCTTTAGAAATTCTGTCAAAACTTTTCAACCACTTCGATGTCATCTCAAGAGAGGTTTTTTTTACCACGTGGTGTTATTGAAGGGACCACTTTGCAGTAAAAGCAACCAAAATTTTCGCAAAGCAGAAAATTACCCTCCGACGCTTAAGATCGGTAGAACGTTGCCTAGACAACAGAAAGTTGTCTTCCATACCAAAATCTATATACCATTTTAAGTAGAGCTAGCCTTCCATATTTGGGTATGCCTCTGAATTAGCCGGAAACTCATTTTCACCAGTTTGTTGAAGTATGGAGCAAACACGTTAATACTATATATTACGTATCCTGATGCAATCATATTTAATGACCGGGGTTATATAAGAAATAAGTTCTGCGAAACCCACATACTAACAGAACGTGGTTTTGATTTTTTTTTTTACTGTCGCACTGCTAAACAATCGGAAAACAAAATACCAAGAGGGTATAGCTATGATACATAAAACTATGTGAAATTTAATGACACTTGCTGTGGTAGTTGTAAGATTTCTGTTAGTATTGACCAGATAACGATCTTACGTTGGATTGTGGCTGTTGCTGCAAACTCCTGTGCTTGCAAAGGTTAACTAATAGAATTTATTTTTGTGTTATCTGCAGGTTTAATGTTACTTTAAGTTGCATGTTTCATAATTTTTCTTTGACAATTTAACATTTAGGTGTTTATGAAAGACAGAATTGAAGCAGATCTGGAAGTAGAAAGGGAAAAGAAAGTCTTGGTCGTAATTTCTGTGATCTCGCAGCGTATTTACAGCTACATCATAAGAAAAAGATACCTTGCGACAAGATACGCAATCATTAAAATACAAAAAGTTTTTAGGGTAAGTCAGTTTTCATGCAGTAGTATATTTGTTCCAGTCTGAAGAGACACTGTTTGTTAAGCTGCTTGTGATTGGATATTTTGTTGGCACTCATATCTATATACACGAGACAATATTTAACTTAATATTTTAGGGATTTGGTTGTAAGTGACTCAAATCGTGCATATAAAAGGAGTCGATTTAAGTTTTTTCCACGACCAATGTTATGAAATGTTTATCTTTAAACAGTTGATTAAGAGATGCAGAGAGCATCAGAGAAAGGTACATCATAATATCATTGATTTCACCGCAACGTTACATTTTGTCAGTTGACGTTCAGGTTAATTCTCCCTTGAAGCCACGAAACTTGACTCTCGTAACTTTATCAGACCCATTATTAATGAGAACCTGTCATGACCCATTGGCTACAACATTTATCCAAAGTACAAGGTTTATCACATCCTATTTTAGAACTTATTTTGCATTTTATTTCGTGATGAACGGATTTTAAGTGATGAAAAATCGGAGGACAAGTACTTAAAATATGTGCTAAAAACTCAAAAAAGTGTGCAAATAAAGTGGTAAAATATATAAATTTTAGGGGTTTTAGAGGTTACCAAATGGAAAATTAAATGTACTCAAACCTCCACAGCTGACAATGGGTTCAGTTTATAATGATAATGCCACATCACACTGATTCTAAAATAATAAAATCACATATTTATATTACAGTGAAAAAATGTAAGCATCTAAAGCTCGTTACAGTCAGTTTCTGGCGATTATCAGCTTCAGTGTTTGTTGCCTTTACACGTCACAGGACACAACAGGGGCATACTTAATAGACTGGCGTTCTGTCAACCCCCTCCCTCCGAAAAGGAAAATTTTTTTGGAATTATTGTTGCACTAGTTATGCAGGAGGAAAAGGTACCCAGTTCAGCTAAGTCGTTCTTTTTTGCCAATACCGCAGTCAACTTCGTTTTTCCAACCGGGTACTGAATCTTTTCTTTCACTTCGTCTGACAACACGAGGGCAACACTGAGGGGGTTACTGACCCAGCAACTCAGTCAGAACTCTAACAGTTACGTTGTAGGTAGATAGAATGCAGCTTAATTCGGTAACAATTTTAATAGCTGCTTGAAGGATTTGATACTTTTTACATCAGCGTCATTCATCATTTCCACACCAGAGCTAATCCGAGGCAAAATCTCTGTATAATACTTAGCAGTAAAATTCCAGGTACCCTATCGATTAATGCCAGGTTCTGGTGGAAGGGAGAGGATTCCGGTCATGTTCTTTTAGCACTTGTATTTGTTTCAGAGTCGTGTGGAATATCTTCTTTCCACTAGCTATCAGCTTGTCCGCCAAAGAAAAATGTTTCCTTGCTTCTTCGGCCACGTTTTGCATACCATGTGCAACACATGTTACATGTATCAGCTTCAGAAAGAGCCCTTTCAAAACTTCGGATTATGCTTTCTTCATGTAGGCAGCTACGTCTGAGACAAAGAACAAGACTCAGTCATAAAGCGCTTCCAGCCGTAGCAGTTATAGAGCCTGGGTTATCGCTTGGGTGATCGGGTAGTGGTTTGTGCTCTCAAGGAATGTTGTCTGTAGAAGGTAAAATTTCGTTCGTGATAATCAAGTATGCCAACAGTGGCATTCTCGGCATAGCGGTAGCGATTGGACGAATCAGTGGTTTCCTCGATGCTTATCCAGATAAAGTTTATAAATAAAATAACTCGTAGTTGTTCAAGTTTATTCACATACACGCGTCCCACGTAGTTTTTGCGGAGTTTTGACCCATGTGGAATTAGCTCTTGTGTAGCATTGAAGAAAAGGTCAAAAAGCTAGGTTGTTCACCTTAATTAGCGGAATAGTGGCTGTCAACAGCTTGTTGCACAAATCTTCATTGAAGGAGCCTCCTATGTTTGGGGTGTGTTGAAATAAAAAGGGCTGGTGCCGAATAGAATCCGTGCTGCCAGCTTTCCCGGGACGGCTTTTATTTTTACCGCCATTGAGATGTTGGGTTAGATCACATCGTTGGTTCCAACTTACTGGTTTTTAACATACTAAACAAAACAGGACACTTCTGTCCGCCCGCAAAACGGAAAAATCTCTGGCGTACTTTCGTGCGTTATCCATCGAAGATGGTTTTAGGGATGTCAATTAAATCAATTAAATCATTACGGATGTTTTTTTAAATTTTATTTATTTTATTTATTTATTTATTTATTTATTTATTTATTTATACATAAATATATTTAAAAGTATACAAAGCTTCAGTTACTATAATTAATGCAAGCAGCGTATGAAGACTGTACGATTTGTTTATGTGTGGGAAAATCAATTTTCACTGTCTCTTAAAAATAATATTGAAAATAGGGGAGAATTAGCCGAATTAACCAAGACACCTGTCTGAGGGCATAGTGTCTCTCAAGGATTGAAAATGTATGTCGACAGAAATATTGTTAAACATATGGATGATGTTAGTGTATGTCCATAGACAATCTTTAGATACCAAATAGTACCAACACGTTAATAAGTGCTCGTGGTTTCCATCAATTTGGAGGGTAATTATGGCCCTTTCTTTGGGAAGATTAATATTTGTAATTATGTGGTTTTTTCAATTAATTTTGCCCTGGGTTTTATAGTGAGTGACTTTCTCTGACTCTGGTCAGTAATTTAAATAAACACCGAACTTCTTCTATTTTGGACCTTTACCCTGTCTATCGCTTTATTTTTTAACCCTAGCTATAAGTAGATGATGATGATAATAATGATGATGACGATGATACGAGTGTCAATAGTAGCTCCAGCAGGAGCAGTAATGATAGTAATAATAGTAATACTAGTAGTAGTAATAGTAGTAGTAGTAGTAGTAGTAGTAGTAGTAGTAGTAGTAGTAGTAGTAGTAGTAGTGGTAGTAGTGGTAGTAGTAGTAGTAGCAGAAGTAGTAGTAGTAGCAGTAGTAGTAGTACTACTACTAGTAGTACTAGTAGTAGTAGTAGTAGTAGTAGTAGTAGTAGTAGTAGTAGTAATAGTAGTAGCAATAGTAGTAGTAGTAGTGGTAGTAGTAGCAGAAGTAGTAGTGGTAGCAGTAGTAGTAGTAGTAGTAGTAGTAGTAGTAGTAGTAGTAGTAGTAGTAGTGGTAGTAGTAGTGGTGGTAGTAGTAGTAGTAGTAGNTAGTGGAGGTAGTAGCAGAAGTTGTGGTGGAAGTAGTAGTAGTAGTAGTAGTAGGAGTAGTAGTAGTAGTAGTAGTAGTAGTAGTAGTAGTAGTAGTAGTAGTAGTAGTAGTAGTAGTAGTAGTAGTAGTAGTAGTAGTAGTAGTAGTAGTAGTAGTAGTAGTAGTAGTAGTAGTAGTAGATGGTGTGTTGTTGGTAGTGATGGCGTAGTTTATGTTGTCTTTATTATTGGAAGAGAAGAAATCAAACCTGTTATTTAAAGGAGCAGAAACAGGAAAGTTTTTGGTATAGATGAAATTGCCAGTGTCTCAATATTGAATTAATTGATGAAAACTCTTAGTTATGCTGCACAGTCCAGAGGAGAACCTGGGGTGATACATGTAAGAATATTACCTTTTTAGTATTGAAAGCAAAAGATGTTTTTAACATTTTCCAAGTAAGATACTAACTGATATGATTTGATTATGTTTTAACTTGCTCAGGGACATGCGGCTAGAAAAGAGCGGGATGTCAGGAAAAAGGCTATTGTGGTTATTCAGAAGGTAAGGTTGTGTTTTAAATGATATTTTTTTATTCGAGATACAATTCTCAATGCAGATTATGCCATGTCATGAATATGCTAATTTGTTCTCAATTGAACTGTGCTAATCCAAATTTGATAGTTGTATGTTGATTGTAATTTCATGTGTGTACGAATTGAACTGCTCAGTTAGGTCATTTGATCTGTTACCAACACAAAGTTAACCACTGTTAGCATTTGCTTTCCAGCAAAAAAATCGTTTTTACATAAGGAAGGTAAAGTTAGGGAAAAAATGCTGAGTTTGTTGGCATTTGTTGAAATACTAAACAAAAATGTTGGATATTTTTGGCGTAGACTAAAGACATGTTTTGTCTTTTGTGTACCGGTGAGCAGAGTGTACTGACAGACCTGATTTATTTTCAGTGTTAATTGCAAGTGACTATTGGTTTATCAATCTGATTGATATTTTGTTGTTAATCTTAAGAAAAATAACTTCGTATTCTGGAGTTACGCTTGTTTCATCATAGAAATAAACATCTTTAGTATTTAAATGTTAAAAAAAAATGATGGCGTCTACCTTTTATTTACAGTTTAGCCGAGGATGGCAAGCAAGAAAGCTTTACAGACGGCTTCTGGAAGAAAAAAGGATAGAAGAAGAGAGAAGACGAGAGGAACAGCGTAGAAAAGAAGAAGAAGCAAGATTGTAAGTTATTTAAAACGTCATATAAAAGTTGTCTGCTTTTGCTCCCGTTGTTGATTGTCCAGTAGAATTCAAGATCACTTAGGTCAGATAAATGCGGACACATGATCATAATATTGTTATTGTACCGGAAAAGGGTACGATTGCATGATCTTGGTGAAGCACACATTTCGTATGGCCAAAACAGTTATATTTGTGAAAATTTTTGTTTCCCTCTTTTACCATGTTTATTCATACGTTGGTACCAATGTAGATAATCTGGTGGACGTACAAAGGAGCAAGTGTCAAAGGAGCAAGTTGAAATAGAGCAAGTTGCACCATGTACATCTACATGTACATGAATCATGTTATACTATGGTGTACATTGTATAGTTGGCCAATAATTGCATACATGTACATGCATACGCAGATGTATGTACATGTACATGGACGGTGGACGTACATTGTAGCAAGATACAAATGTACAGATAGACCTTGTATATGTACATCCTATTGTATTGCAATATATACATATATACATA
>RDPX01000039.1:617605-634533 GCA_003991215.1 Morbakka virulenta | reverse complement strand
ATGGCGTCTACCTTTTATTTACAGTTTAGCCGAGGATGGCAAGCAAGAAAGCTTTACAGACGGCTTCTGGAAGAAAAAAGGATAGAAGAAGAGAGAAGACGAGAGGAACAGCGTAGAAAAGAAGAAGAAGCAAGATTGTAAGTTATTTAAAACGTCATATAAAAGTTGTCTGCTTTTGCTCCCGTTGTTGATTGTCCAGTAGAATTCAAGATCACTTAGGTCAGATAAATGCGGACACATGATCATAATATTGTTATTGTACCGGAAAAGGGTACGATTGCATGATCTTGGTGAAGCACACATTTCGTATGGCCAAAACAGTTATATTTGTGAAAATTTTTGTTTCCCTCTTTTACCATGTTTATTCATACGTTGGTACCAATGTAGATAATCTGGTGGACGTACAAAGGAGCAAGTGTCAAAGGAGCAAGTTGAAATAGAGCAAGTTGCACCATGTACATCTACATGTACATGAATCATGTTATACTATGGTGTACATTGTATAGTTGGCCAATAATTGCATACATGTACATGCATACGCAGATGTATGTACATGTACATGGACGGTGGACGTACATTGTAGCAAGATACAAATGTACAGATAGACCTTGTATTTGTACATCCTATTGTATTGCAATATATACATATATACATAAACTTGCTCCTTTGCCACTTGCTCCTTTGCCACTTGCTCCTTTGACGCTTGCTGAAATTAACTACTTGCTCCTTTGTAACTTGCTCCTTTGTAACTTGCTCCTTTTAACGGGAGCCGATAATCTCACATATGTTGTATGTTGACTTTGCCTGGCTCCCTTGGTACTTATAGTTGTTTTATATTGTTATAAATAATTATAAAGGGATGGTTAATACTATCAGTCTGAAGAACAACGCCTTTTCAAATAACTGAAAATATGGAATTCAGTGGAAGCTGGTAGGATTATCAATACGCAATTAAAAATTATATTAAAGAAATGATATAAATGAGGAGCCGTGGCTTAATGGTTAGTGCAACTGCACAGTAACCAAGAATTGCAGGTTCGATATCCCGAGCTGTCGAGGAGAATTTGGAACTTTGCAAAAGAAAAAGCGTTTGCATCAGGAAGGGCATCCGGCCAAGAAATTCCTCACTGTCAAATCAAAGTCCCTCTGAAGGGCACCGTCTGACCCCCAATTGCTGAGGAAAATGACGTTAAAGCTAAAAAAAAAATAAAAAAATAAAAAGTGATATAAATACGAACCCCCTGAGGGTTTCCCAACCAAAAGCGATCACTATCCATGTACAACAATAGCCTTTTTATTAATTATTTTGCAATACATTTATCTATATGGTTCATTCCGTTACTCTTAAGGGCTAGAGGACCAATTGCTCATTGCATTCAGTTCAAAGAAATTGGGTCGCGTCCACCCCTCCCTCCATCCCTAATACGAAGATATTGTGGTGATGCTCCACTTTCCGACTATATTATCAAATTGCATTTACGTGCTGGGTATCAATATAAAAAATATATGATATATAGTATGTGTATGTGTTTGTGTATGTGTGTGCGATAGTAGTTTACCGGAGAGATGGTAGACAGTAGCATTAACGAGATGAGTTAATTTAGGCTTGGTACTTTATTAATGTAAAGCAGATGTAAAGTTGCTCCGGTTTCTGTTTTGTTTTTACTTCTTTACAACAACAAAGCAACACCACAGACACAATTTGTCAACATTTTATATAGTTTTATTGCCCCTCTACCCCGTACCTCATCTCACCCGGAGCTTGTTTTTTTGCCATTATATTCCAGCATCGATAATTTCATGCTTTTTGTAATAATTGTTTTTCATGGCTCTTTATTTCTTGTTTGTGAACTAAATGATAAAATTTTTACTACTAAACATTGATGAAAATACTGTCAGTTTTTATATTTTTATAACGAAAAAGCAAATTTAGATTAACAGATAGAAGTTTTGAAAGCACCTCCTTGGCACCATGACTTCTAATTGAGCCAGATGAACTGGTGTTACATTTTCAAATAACATGGTTTCTTTTCTTGAAACACGCAGAAATAATTCCCTTGTGAAAGGGAAATTAAGAAAATAGCTGCAACTGAAATTTTCGTGAACTATCAGTTTGAATTTCCCCATAGTATGATAAAACATTTTTGCTCTATTCTTCATGTTTGATCGTCCTTGATACACTGAATGCCGGTGGTACACTGAATGCCGGTGGTACACCAGGAGAAAGAGCTGTACGATAGTACTGTAGGAAATAGTTGTATAAGGGCACAATTGCTGTATTGTTAAAGAAACAGTTTTCAAATAGTTATCAACTTTCAAGCAAAGAAATACACAACAACTAGCAACCAGGCAAAACGTAACCAGCATAATTTTGAAATTGAATACTTGTATTCAGAAAACAAACTTCCTGAAATGGTCACTATTCGAAAACAAAATGGCATGGTATTGTATTTAATGTGTAAGTTAGCGAGTGGTCACTTTGTTACGTCACGTTAATAGAAGTATGTATTGCGCGGGTAATGAAGCGGATCAGTGACACGAATAGGCCAGAATAAAAACAAGGATTCAAGGGGTTTTAAAAGGACCAAGTGTTATTCTCAAGGATTTTATGCCTGTCGCATTGTTTAGAACACGCAGAACGAATTCGCTGTTTCGCAGATTGTTGGAGATATAGGTGACGGAATCGCCTTGGTGCTGTGAAAAAGAATTAAAGAATATTGCATAAGTCATGTTTTAAGCGCTGTGTTATGGTATGTAGGAGTTCTGAAATTATTTTTGGAGCTCTTGGGACCCTAGGTCACTACTTCATGTAAAGTATTGGCATTGTTCAATTTCTACTTGTCATCTTAGAATTCCAACTGTTTTACTGATAACGTCAACTCAAAGCAGGAGTTTTGCAGTGATTTCCAAGAAAGTCGTTTCTTTTTTAAATGGTGTAGACTATACAATTCGCAGTCATTAGAAATTTGAAAAAATTAAAGATAAAAGAAGCTATTTCTAAGTAGATCTCCCAGCATTTGTAGTTTTGGTATAACTTTAATTTTGTGATGCTTTTTTAAGCAGTCAAAGTCTTACCTCCGGTTGCTATTAGATTTCTCTCAACTTTACTCTACTTTACAATGTTCCTTCCTACTGTTTTGCTTCCACTTGGGCCTTGGCTGTTTCATCCAGGTCAGAGGTGGGCAACCTTTCGGGATAGCGGGCCAGATCTGTCAAGTTTTTCTCTCAGATAGGCCAAAGGTAAAATAAAAAACATCGACGATTGTCTAATATTGATAATATTAATAAAAATTCAAAGCAGCTACAACGTTTTATGCAACTCTAGTTACACTAAACAAAACAAAGCATATACTAATCAGATCGTAATAAATCTAAAACCTTTTACACTACAAAGAAATCAATGAATGGGAATATTTACAAAAGCTAAAAGATAATTGTTTGGACTTATGTCTCGGCGTTTCTAATATGATTTTTGGCATTGTTTTTAAGTCAATAAGTTTATCGAAGTCTGCTCTAATTGAAGTGTGGAATCCTTAACTTTCCTCTTTACTAAGCTGTTCTAAAAATAGTTTCAGTTTACTTTCAAAACCCAACACATGCTGAAACGTCTTGTTACATAGCTGCTCTTTGTCTTGCAACTTGATATTAAAGTTGGATAGATGATATGTCCCCTCTGTTAAAATTGCATAATCATTAAGCCATTCATCGTCACTGAAAAATGAAGTTACAAGTTCCTCTCCTTAACAGCCAGAATTATTTGAACCGAAAGATGTTATCTGAACAACAAGTTGAAACTCACAAAGCGCAGAGTGGTTTATGTTCCCAACAAGCAAGCCTTCAAAGTTCAAAATGAGAATCAGAGCAAACGTTCCCTAGCTAATTGTGGAAATCCTTAGATATAGTAACCAACCCTCCGATGATAACGGGAACCACTTGTACTTCCCTACAATACCAAATTTGTTTCAATTCCCTCTTAAGGGCCTGGTATTTCTTATTTTTTCTCTCTCATTTTCGATGACCATGGTATCAAAGGGACAAGCTGCATCAACTATCGTACATTTCCTATTTTCTTTCTCAAAAGTAACTATATCAAGCATCTAATGTTCCAAAGCCGTATTGTCTCCGAGCCAGAGTTCTACATTCTGATACTAAGTGGGTAATTGTCTCCTTACGGTCACCACACAGTCGACACATTAGGGGAGGTACCATCCTTACCAATATGATGTTTGATTGACTTGCTTCTGATAGCTTGCTCTTGAGCTGCCACCAGAGTACCTTCTGTGGCCTTTTTCAGATCTCCAGTTTTTAACCAACCCCAACTACGTGGATCTTTCAAACTGGTGTTAGTGTGGAAGACGCTGTGTGATTCTTTTTGATAGAAGTTGTTTTTTCTCTTTTCCAGAATTGTAACTTTAGTTGCCTCATCATCTATAATCATCTCCTGCCTAACCTTTAACAACATTGGTTCCACGCTCTCTTGCAAGTATTTATGCAAGCAGTTTTGCTCCATCATTATACAGTCTTTTTCACTTCTGAGACCTTTGCCCCTTTTAGTCCTTTTCTGATAAAGACGATCTACACCCCCCCCCCTTCTTGTGGAACATACTATAGATTGTCAGCATTTTCCGTGTTTTCCTGTCTAGGTCTTTTAAGTCATTAATTCTCCATTCTATAATTCCCGCGCTACATCTTCTAACAGATATTGCCCTAGCGTTAATAACAGTTATAGTGTTTTTACTGTATAGCTTTGAATTGGTGTTGTTATTATTATTATTATTATTATTATTATTAGTAGTAGTAGTAGTAGTAGTAGTAGTAGTAGTAGTAGTAGTAGTAGTAGTAGTAGTAGTAGTAATAGTAGTAGTATTAGTAGTAGTAGTAGTAGTAGTAGTAGTAGTAGTAGTAGTAGTAGTAGCAGTAGCAGCAGCAGCAGTAGCAGCAGTGGTAATAATAATAACGATTTTACCTTGAACCTGGTAAAATTTCGTCGTGTAATTATGATTAGATTCCAGTTATGTACCAGTTAAGTGTTCCCTAACTCTAGCACAGGGAAATCTATTCATCCACACACCACAGTTATTGTGAAGAATAAATGAAGTTGTGGGTGTATAGGCCGGAATAAAAATCGTGTTAAAGCTGGTTTTGTGTCTTTTAAAGTATGGGTTTAACTTGCACTACCAGCTGTAACATATAGTAGTGTGCATGAAATGTGCAGTTGGGCTTTCACTGCAAATTACTAGACATAGAAAATGGGCTTTGAAATAGAAATTGATAGGATGGCAAATCGTTTGACAACAGTGTTCACTAGTTCTTCCCAATTTTAGTACCTATTAAATAAAGGAGAAGCAGAAGCGAGTTGCTTTCTCTCAGAAGTGATGTTTAAACTAAAAACAAGTGCATTATTTAGCTAATCAGAATATCGGACATTAAAAGAAAGTCCTGGCCGAAGTAATAAAATTTCATGAAATGCAGAGAATAATTTTTGATAGGATATTTTGCACTGATCCTCTAGCAAGTTTTTTGGACGGAAGGCGTCCATGGGATTGGTAATTCTTGGTGTATTTTTTTTATTTCCGAATATTTAAGCAGCATCGTAGAACATTTTACAAAATTGACAATAAGAATTCTAGAGGTATTGCTGTTACAAATTGTGTCCTCTTAATACTTCCGTATGAGTAGACTGCTCAACCGGAAGTATTAAAAACATTTAAAAT
Source organism: Morbakka virulenta (assembly GCA_003991215.1). Classification (NCBI taxonomy): domain Eukaryota; kingdom Metazoa; phylum Cnidaria; class Cubozoa; order Carybdeida; family Carukiidae; genus Morbakka; species Morbakka virulenta. The sequence goes on along the minus strand of RDPX01000039.1, from coordinate 628,819 downwards.
TCAAAAATAATGAAGACCAACAAAAAGTTACAAATTTTGGAAATGAGAAAGCATTAAGAAATTACAAGCCAGAAAGATTGAATATATGATGCAAATAAGAAACTTTGGAGCTTCACGTAGCTTTGATAAAAACCAAATTTGGATGTGGACATAAAGTACGAGCTGATTTTGTGAGGGTCAAGTGTAGAAACAATGTTTATTTTCAAAAAGAAAACATTTTGTAATATTTTAAAACTTTAAATATTTTATTATTATTTTAAAACTCCTTTCACTTCCTTTTGTATTTTAAGACTGAGCTCATTGAAAAGCTTCGCTACTATAAATTTACTGATTCTGTTCCATATTCAAGATTTATTTTTGATAGACCTATGGTGAAACAATTCTTACGAATTGCTTTGTTTGTTTGAGATATCTTGAAGTGTCGACGAAGGATGTATGTGTTTGTATCATGTGTTTTGCCTGTTTACGTTGTCAACATGTGAATGTTCCTGTTTTGTCGCAGAGAAATGGAGCGTCTGGAAAGAGAAGCCCGAGAAATGGAAAGGCTAGAACAGGAAAGAAGAATGAGGGAGATCGAAGAAATGAAAAGAAAGGTTAGTACAAGAAACTTTTTTTCATCGCTTCGCCTTTAATATTAGGATATTTTTGCTTTCAAAATGAACATGTATAGAGTTACTTTGTGCAATATGGAGACAGTGTCGTGATTTTATTTGTTCAATGAACTGGTTTCGTGACTATGCCTTTCCCGTCAATTGATAAATCTTTATTTCGTGCACAATTTTTTCCCGATCGTACCAATTAAATCGTTGTGCAGTTTTTTAAAACTTAGTTTATTAGATATGTAGTAATTTCGCTCCCGCACTTTGAAAATTACTCTTCACCAGTATTCTAAGACATTTAGTAAGGTTCAATAAACTGCTTTCTTTTCTGCTGTTGAGGACCTGCAAAGATGAAGAATATTTACAAGTAGAATTGTTTATTTGGGGTACAATTTCCAGTTTTCTTTGGGAAGTATTTTTTTGCATAGTTCCTAAGTAACAAAGTGTTGTAGCGTTTTTTGAACGTGCGTTACACCGTGCTAACAACTTCTGAATTTTGCTATTAGCAAGAAGAAGAAGCCCGTTTGAAGAGAGAAGAAGAAGAAGCCCAACGAAGAAGGGAGGAAGAACAACGACTTGCAGATATTGCAAGAGCCAAAGAACTGGAGGAGAAAAAACGTCTGGAAGAAGAAGCTAGAAAAATCGAGGAAGAAATCCGCAAGAGGGTATGTAAGAGTCAAAATGTTATTTGATGTAGCTCTGGAGGATAGAAATATGGTCTTGTAGACATTTCATTGCTTTACGTTTCTATATTTGGATACGCTGTGTTCCTGGCTAAGAATAGGTAGCATTATTGAATTCAGAAAGCTGGGGACCAGAAGCCAATAGTATTTTAATAAGTTTTTTTGGTCGTACTGGAGAGAATATGTAATCTGAAGTTATTTACTAATCAAGGCGCGGAAATTTTCTAATTTTTACATATTTTAATTACTTGCAGTATTTTTATTAAAGTTATTATTGGGAGACAAAATATTGGGTTTTTTAACAGTCCGTGCGAATTTTTTTAGTGTAAAGGCATCTTTTTTGAATTACATGATACCATGAAGTTTCCCCGTTTTCTACTTCTAGTAGTTCCTTCGCCCTGCATTTTATTGAAAATTCTTATGGGTTAAGCAGCTATTGGTATATTTCTTAACATTTTCTTTTACAGTACTACTGTAGTATCACAATATCCCGTGCTGTATCCTTTAATTATTTATGGTTTTGTATGTTAAAACAGGGGTCATCAGTGAAAGAAATGGCTAGATTTTAATTTGTCCCAGGAAGAATTTAAACATCGCCATTTCATCAGACAGGCAGACAAACAGAGCAGACAAAGACAGGAGAATGGAGAAAGAGGGAGTGTTGGGGGAGGGGGGAGCTTTTGACCTTTTAACGTTGGTTCCTGCAAAGATGAATTGCGCCCACCACGCGGTGACTAAATTTACTGCATCTCCTAAGATTGACAGCTACTTCATTTTTACCAAAAGGCTAAGGACAGATTCGATCTACAGAGCAAGCTAGCAGCAAAATTCAATTTACAGTAGCAATCTTAGTTAGTAATTGAGAAGACAAATATATTCTGGGCAATATTTTTAGTGCTATCCGACCTTGGTGGGATCAAGCATCGCACGTATTATGAGAAACATTTTAGACTGTGACATTTCGTTTTGCACTTTCGAGGTGGTAAAAAGGTCGTTTTATTCTTTTATCAATTGGAGTCTTCAACAAACCGTTATCCTAGCTTGCTTTCTTAAGCTTCGTAAAATATCCGAGCTTTTATCCTCATGCTCTTGCCTGAGACAGAAACCATTCTTTCCTGTGGCAGAAGTGCATTGCCACATTCGCTTTTTCGAATGACACTTTGATAAAGTTTGTAACATTTCTGTAAGTACTACTTTGTACAGCACTGTTTGTGACCACACCTCGCACTTTAAAGGAAAATTTTTTATTTTTTTTTATTTATCATGTGAGATACCATGCAAGGACACCTCGTCTAATATTGGCAAAAGGATTTCACTTTAAAGAAATCATTTATTACCTTGTGAAAGGGCTTGTGTAATTTTGGAAAAGCAGTTTCATAGTAAGGGACAAAATAGGTGAAAAAGGAATTTGGAATATAGCAGCCATCACACATACTGTATCTTTAACGGATTTATGCACAAAGGGAAAGTACCATCAAGAAATGGTGGTGCCAAGATTTGCCACAACATAATCCACGTTGGGCATTTGTGTTAGATATGGTTAATTTATTAAGTGATTTATTTATTTTAATGAAATTCTAATCCCATTTTTGTTTGCAGGAGCTTGAGCTGGAAAGAATGAGGAAAGAGGAAGAAGCAGAAAGGTAACCTTGTATTGATTTATTTGAATTTCTTAAGAGGTTGTTGATCTCTTTTTAGGGTACAGAAGGGCACATTTGTACTTCGCGTGGTGTTTATTTTTCAGGTACTTTGTATAGCTTTTTATGGCGTCATTTTCCGGAGACAGAGCCTGGCTCTTTTAAGTTTTAAATTTCAAACTCCTCTTGACACTACTGATTTTATTGCATTAGGTTTGTAACCCAAAGATTGATGGCCATGATAATAGGCAAATAGGCATGGCTCACGTAATGTGGTTGCCGAAATTGAAAGTGAAGTTGGCGGCTAAGTTACCTGAAAGGGGCAATTTTGCCTTTTGGTCCAGTCGCCTGCTGTGATAAGCTAGTTGTTAGGGTCACATCATTGGAATCTGGCGGACAACCCCATTACAGTGTTCCTTAATGTAAAATTTGACGGTGACAAGCATCAACACGAATACAACTGGGTTTGTAGGCATTTGCAATTAATATAGGTCTAGTTTATAACACGATGATTACAATGAACCATATCTAGCCCTGAGAATATTATTCATTATTTAGTCCTGAGGATATTATTGATTATCTAGTCCTGAGGATATTATTGATTATCTAGTCCTGAGGATATTATTCATTATCTAGTCCTGAGGATATTATTCATTATCTAGCCCTGAGGATATTATTGATTATCTAGTCCTGAGGATATTATTGATTATCTAGTCCTGAGGATATTATTCATTATCTAGTCCTGAGGATATTATTTATTATCTAGCCCTGAGGATATTATTGATTATCTAGTCCTGAGGATATTATTCATTATCTAGTCCTGAGGATATTTTTCATTATCTAGCCCTGAGGATATTATTCATTATCTAGTCCTGAGGATATTATTAATTATCTAGTCCTGAGGATATTATTGATTATCTAGTCCTGAGGATATTATTGATTATCTAGTCCTGAGGATATTATTCATTATCTAGCCCTGAGAATATTATTCATTATTAGTCCTGAGGATATTCTTGATTATCTAGCCCTGAGGATATTATTCATTATTTAGCCCTGAGGATTTTTCATGCCATTGCAATTGCATAAGGCATTTAGCCTTAATTTNATTATTCATTATCTAGTCCTGAGGATATTATTCATTATCTAGTTCTGAGGATATTATTCATTATCTAGTCTGAGGATATTATTCATTATCTAGTCCTGAGGATATTATTTATTATCTAGTCCTGAGGATATTTTTCATTATCTAGTCCTGAGGATATTATTCATTATCTAGTCCTGAGGATATTATTCATTATCTAGTCCTGAGGATTATTATTCATTATCTAGCCCTGAGAATATTATTCATTGTCTAGTCCTGAGAATATTATTGATTATCTAGCCCTGAGGATATTATTGATTATCTAGTCCTGAGGATATTATTCATTATCTAGTCCTGAGGATATTATTCATTATCTAGTCCTGAGGATATTATTGATTATCTAGTCCTGAGGATATTATTCATTATCTAGCCCTGAGAATATTATTCATTATTAGTCCTGAGGATATTCTTGATTATCTAGCCCTGAGGATATTATTCATTATTTAGCCCTGAGGATTTTTCATGCCATTGCAATTGCATAAGGCATTTAGCCTTAATTCGCCCAAAATATGTGTCAAAAACATGCAGTCAGTTATTATCAAACACATTAAAATTAACGAATGCTTCGTTTATGCTTCGTAAAAAAAACATGCTACTTTTGAGTGGGTACTTTACAGTAGTTCGTGGTTTAATTGTAATTTCATACTTATGGCAGAAACAGATTTAAAAACAGAAAGAGTTGATGAAATTTGTCAAAACATTTGAAAACATTCAGTCATCCTTTAAAGCACCTTGTACCTTATACAAAGCTCGACAACTAGTGCAATTTGTTCTTCCAAGCAAAATTGCAAATTATTTTTCAAACAATCTAAATTATTAGAATTCAGATTGTTTTTCTTTTTCGCCGTAACCTCTTACTTATGTTTCAAATAAATGTAAAAAGCGTTATCTAGAAACCTGAAGATAGAATAGTACGGGACATTATTAAATCATCACCTCTGTTTCGTATTGCTTACACCTTATTTATTTTGCTAAATATGTGCATTATGAAATACAATAAATGTATATTTTATTCTTCGTATTGCGTATTATTTACTTTGTTCAATACAAAGTCATGTGTGGATATGTATACGTAGTGGTATGTTTGATATATGTATGTGTCGCTGTTTGTATATAAATCAACTTCCATTTCACTGACCTTATTATGAAATTTCTTTAAGTGTAAAGAGTTTGTGAGATGATATACTGGGATTTTTACGAGATTTTCTCAAGCTGAAAATGCTGAAGTATACTAATGCAAGTACTGTCCATTTGGCATATTTGTTGTTATGTTGACCTTAGATTGGATCTTTACCACACGTTTTGAACTTCTCGTTGCACAATCTTACGCTTGAATTAAGTTGCTTTAGTACTGCACCAACATTTAAAACGCCAAAGACTAACTTCAAAACAAGCATAAATTTGGGTAATAATATAGGGGATTTTTTACCACACGTTTTGAACTTCTCGTTGCACAATCTTACGCTTGAATTAAGTTGCTTTAGTACTGCACCAACATTTAAAACGCCAAAGACTAACTTCAAAACAAGCATAAATTTGGGTAATAATATAGGGGATTTTTTACCACACGTTTTGAACTTCTCGTTGCACAATCTTACGCTTGAATTAAGTTGCTTTAGTACTGCACCAACATTTAAAACGCCAAAGACTAACTTCAAAACAAGCATAAATTTGGGTAATAATATAGGGGATTTTTTACCACACGTTTTGAACTTCTCGTTGCACAATCTTACGCTTGAATTAAGTTGCTTTAGTACTGCACCAACATTTAAAACGCCAAAGACTAACTTCAAAACAAGCATAAATTTGGGTAATAATATAGGGGATTTTTTACCACACGTTTTGAACTTCTCGTTGCACAATCTTACGCTTGAATTAAGTTGCTTTAGTACTGCACCAACATTTAAAACGCCAAAGACTAACTTCAAAACAAGCATAAATTTGGGTAATAATATAGGGGATTTTTTACCACACGTTTTGAACTTCTCGTTGCACAATCTTACGCTTGAATTAAGTTGCTTTAGTACTGCACCAACATTTAAAACGCCAAAGACTAACTTCAAAACAAGCATAAATTTGGGTAATAATATAGGGGATTTTTTACCACACGTTTTGAACTTCTCGTTGCACAATCTTACGCTTGAATTAAGTTGCTTTAGTACTGCACCAACATTTAAAACGCCAAAGACTAACTTCAAAACAAGCATAAATTTGGGTAATAATATAGGGGATTTTTTACCACACGTTTTGAACTTCTCGTTGCACAATCTTACGCTTGAATTAAGTTGCTTTAGTACTGCACCAACATTTAAAACGCCAAAGAGTAACTTCAAAACAAGCATAAATTTGGGTAATAATATAGGGGATTTTTTACCACACGTTTTGAACTTCTCGTTGCACAATCTTACGCTTGAATTAAGTTGCTTTAGTACTGCACCAACATTTAAAACGCCAAAGAGTAACTTCAAAACAAGCATAAATTTGGGTAATAATATAGGGGATTTTTTACCACACGTTTTGAACTTCTCGTTGCACAATCTTACGCTTGAATTAAGTTGCTTTAGTACTGCACCAACATTTAAAACGCCAAAGAGTAACTTCAAAACAAGCATAAATTTGGGTAATAATATAGGGGATTTTTTACCACACGTTTTGAACTTCTCGTTGCACAATCTTACGCTTGAATTAAGTTGCTTTAGTACTGCACCAACATTTAAAACGCCAAAGAGTAACTTCAAAACAAGCATAAATTTGGGTAATAATATAGGGGATTTTTTACCACACGTTTTGAACTTCTCGTTGCACAATCTTACGCTTGAATTAAGTTGCTTTAGTACTGCACCAACATTTAAAACGCCAAAGAGTAACTTCAAAACAAGCATAAATTTGGGTAATAATATAGGGGATTTTTTACCACACGTTTTGAACTTCTCGTTGCACAATCTTACGCTTGAATTAAGTTGCTTTAGTACTGCACCAACATTTAAAACGCCAAAGACTAACTTCAAAACAAGCATAAATTTGGGTAATAATATAGGGGATTTTTTACCACACGTTTTGAACTTCTCGTTGCACAATCTTACGCTTGAATTAAGTTGCTTTAGTACTGCACCAACATTTAAAACGCCAAAGACTAACTTCAAAACAAGCATAAATTTGGGTAATAATATAGGGGATTTTTTCCGTACCGAGAAAAGGTTTATAATAGCTGTCACTCTTATTTGTTGAAGCAGCATGTTAATGAAAACTTCCAAACAACATGGGTAACATATCTAGTGTCCGTTGCAGAGACAGCTTCGAATAGGATCAGAAGTCCCTTAGAGAAATGGTAATAGATAGTTCATACTTGATGTAAGAGTTCTTCTACAGTACTAAGGACTATGTTAAATGAGATAGGTAACGTATAGTATACCATACTATACCTACTTTTGATGAAAATTTTTTTAAAGATTTGAAATAGAAAATAGTAGCCTTTTCTGTGAAGTTTATTTTAATATACCTGTCAAGATTTGCTTATGATTAACTGTTTTATCCGTTGTCTTGGTCTTGGTTCTCTCTATCTGAATTATATTATGTCCCTTCCTAAAGAATCAAGAAAGAGGAGGAAGAAGAAAGACTCAGAAAAGAAGAAGCTGATCGGCTTGAGCAAGAGGCTACAGATGAAGCATTTGCACAGATAAAAGAACTTGATGAGCAACTTAAGGCAAGTAGAAAACCTTTTAAATTTAAACTAAATATTTAGTGAGCCCCTTACAACAATATGGAAAATTATTACGGAAAATATCAATCGGCTAAGTACTTGAAATCCCTTGGCCTTTGGATTCGGTTTATTGTGTTTTGATTTGGATAGTGGAATGGTCGTTATATTTCACAGTATTACGCTATCTTGGTAACGGTTTCTGTTGAGGCATATTTCTTTTATTTTTTCACGTACAAAAATCGTTTTCCCTTTCGGGCAACTGCCTTACGTTACAGAATCTGCAAGGAAGATTTAAATATGATGAAATAAATATAAAAAAATATTAAAAAAAAATATCTAAAAAAAAAAATCTAATCTAAATATTATTTAGATTTGAATATGATAGACTTAAAAAGGAGTGTTTAATCGAACTTTGATGTAAAATTCTGCATGGTACTTAACCAAAAACGTAAAATTTTAATTGGACTGGAGTGCGTAGGAAGGACTAATAGATCACGGTTATTAAAACCTGAATAAAATCAGGTGACAAGAGATGATTCGCACAGTAATAAAAAAGCGTTGGGTTTCATTCTTTGAACATAAAATTATGTTGAATCAAACCAAAATCAGAAGGCTTGTATCTTGTAAGGCACTTCCGAAGATATTTTTTACTACATTACTGAAGGTCAATTACAGTGGCGCGACCAACTCTTGAGTAACGGAACAAAGAATGTTATCGCAGAAGAGGCCTGGTAACAATAGTAGAAGGTGAAAAGCCTTCAAGGTGTAGCCCTTCACAAGAAGACCACAAAGGTTCTTAGTACTTTTTCAGTACAGTATTCGAGTGTGTGTAAATATGCAAGCTAAATAACTTAATTTTTGCAATTAAAGTCTATGCTTTTAAGAAATATTTTTACAGCCTCCGTTACTTCTTCGAAGCCTTTGTTTTAGGTTTTTTAATCGTATGTCAGCTGATGGGACTTTGTAGTATATCAGGGCTTTGCCAAATGCAGACAGATAACCCCCTTTTAGTGGCAGCTCCATATTGTGTACTGAAGTTTTTATTGATATTTAAATGTTTTAAGGAAAGTGAACACAACGTTGGTGAGATGCAACATGAAGTATTCATGTGTTTAAAAACGGAGTTTGACGTCTTTGCACCTTGGAGCAACTTTGCATATTGTTGGTATTGAGGACAAAAGTGTAATTGCCTGATGTTTTGATATTGCTAGAAATTAATTACAATTTAGGTTGCTTAATTAGTATTAATTAGCAGTAATTAAATTTTGATTGGTTAATTAGTGATAGAGTAATACATATGGCTTTTAAAGTAAAGGATATTGATTTGAGAGGAAATTATACCTACAACAAAGAGTTTATGAGAGTGTTAGTTTACACGTAGGATATTAATATGATTAATATGTAGTATTGTACACAGATTGCGTATATTAGTATCAGTAAACTTGTTTCACGTCGACTACGCAGTCTTCCTTACTCACCGACCATTCTTGTACCACTACAAATCCCTACAATATATTCCAGTCGACAGTAAATGTAACGTGTGTAATGTAAACTGTATTACGTATGATACAAATTTATTTAGGCTCAAATCCTACGGCTTTCTTCAGCTTCTTAGCACAATAACTTTAGAGATGTGTAATTTGTATTCATTATCTTACTGAGATCACATTTTGGCCCTATAGCACAATGAATTTTTATGCAATGTCTTCTCTTGGAAAACATAGGTTAAGCTACTCCAAATTTTCGATGCGGGAGTGCGTTTATGAATAGAAAAATATTATGTGGTAAGCTATTGAGTTCCATCAGCAGTTGGCCCGAAAACTACACATGAGAGTTTTAACATAGCTTCTATGAAGATCCCGGCAATGTGTGCATGGTGGCTTGATAGAAACTTTAGATTTCTTAGTTTCAAGCATTACTTTTGAGCAGGAAGTAGAAAGAAGTTTAAGTGGCAATTAAAACATTCTAAAATCGTTTTCGCAACGGAGAGCCACTTGTATTTCTAAGACAAAAGTAATTAACTCAATTGTTGGAAATCCTTTACTTCCGTCAAAGAAGATATTATTTATTTAAGTAAATGATACACAGCTGAACTAAGATGATGGATGTTATTGGTAGAAATTGAACGTAATCAGCGTATTTAGGATTTTTCTATTTCGCCTCGTTAATAAGGTAAAGTAAATATATTCTTGGAGTCACAGGTTTTGTGTCGACAAGGAACGACATTTGAAGACTTGAGAAATGTTGCTGGTATAGTCTTTTGATTAACAGGATTATACTTTTTTTAGTTGTACAACATGCACGAGCTTGACGAGGATGAAGAATTTGACGACGAAGTAGTCCCAAAAACAACAGAGGAAGGTCTTAGTGACATAGCGGTCATTGAAGGTTATCTGCTGTTAAGAGGTAAGGTCACCAGATGTATTGCACTCACGTTATGATATCGATATATGATATATGATAGCTATTTCGTTGGGTCAAAAATTTTCAAAAGACACAACTTTGTTTAGCAGAGGCTTGATACAGTAACCGTTAAATAGATCGGTGTTCGCGACGATACTGAGCTGCTACAACACGAAACTATGCAAAATTTTTACCATTAATAATGTCAAAGATGTACCACTACTTTACGACCTTATTTTCTTTCTTAACTGCTTTCTTACTTTCTTTTTTATTATCTTTTTTACTTCCTTCTTTCCTTCCTTCTTTCCTTCCTTCTTTCCTTCCTTCTTTCCTTCCTTCTTTCCTTCCTTCTTTCCTTCCTTCTTTCCTTCCTTCTTTCCTTCCTTCTTTCCTTCCTTCTTTCCTTCCTTCTTTCCATCCTTCCATCCTTCCTTCCATCCTTCCTCCTTTACTTACTTATTTACTTACTTATTTACTTACTTATATTAACAGAAACAGAGGTCTTAGGAACGTTAGAACATTGTTCGAAAGCAGAATAATAACGGTACATCAACATCTGAAATTAAACTTTGCACGTAACGAAATCCTTAAATATATTAACGAATGCGAAATTGACTCGATTAAAAGAATCGCTGATGAGCTGCTGCAACAAACCAATATTATCCAAGAACAAAATGAAAAACCCAAAAATCTTAGCCGAAAATTCACTCTCCAGAAAACTGAACAACGAATTGAGAGATATACCAACAAAAAAGTACATGGCTATTTTCAACGAAAACTTAAAGATGACAACAAGATAGACCACAAAACGAGCCTACAACGAACGAAAAATCGCAGTACAACATCACACTTTAACAGCTACCTAGACAGTATCATTGACCAGGAGCTCCCAACAAGATACCTCCAGCATAAACGCCAACAAATCAATGACAACAAATGTAGATTGTGCCATATCAGCATAGAGGACGTAACCCATATAACCAATGGTTGCCCGAAAATGTCAGCAAGATACTATCTACCCCTCCGACATGATGCTCTTGCAAAGTACGTG
>RDPX01000039.1:549890-616242 GCA_003991215.1 Morbakka virulenta | reverse complement strand
CTTCCTTAAGTTCTAATTAAAATATTTTTTGTATCTTGAAGTCAGATATAACCTGAAATGCATCCTGCTGTAGGCCAGTTAGTATTTACTCGTAATTTGTGAATCGTGAATTTGTAACTTGTAACTCTCAAAGCATAGGAAGTCTTTGAGCCCAATGTAATTTGAATCGGTAATCAGTTTTCTTCTAATATGATACTTTTTATGTAGGAGTAATCTTGTCTCAGTGTTTGAAACCGATTACTTTTTTGAACTGTATAAATGCTACAGTAAAATGAAATATATATATGAAGCTTCCTTCCTTCCTTCCTTACTTACTTACACAAGGAAAGAAGAAGAATGATTATTTACTTTAGTCTTTTTTAAACTCCCTTTCGTTGTTTACTTGTTTTTTAGTGTCATTATTTTTCATTGTTATAGTTAAAACAATAAATTGTTTTACAGTAAATCTTGAATCGGCTATATGAATATGTTTTTTGAAAAATCTATTTTCAGCGAGCTGCTGCTAGGAACTTAAGCTGTGTATTGTGTGGTTTGATCCCACAACAGGGTTGCCGTTTGTAAGTACAGAATACCCAGACAAGGCACAATGAGTAATGAAAGAGGGGTGATTTTGTAATATGCGTTTTCATACGGAGTGGTATTATACATAAAAGCATGTGTTTATAATTGCAATGTGTTTTTAGTTTTTATACCGGTAACAGTAATTTATTCCTTACACTTCTGTTAGGAAGTAGTATAAAGTGAATTCCGCTTTAAATATTGTTTTCGACCGGTTTTTCCTTCAGAAGAATTGCTTTCTTATCATACAGGTGGCCTAATGAGTACACAGAAAAAGCACTGGTGTGCATTGAAAGATGATACTTTAATGTGGTTTAGAGGAAAGCAGGTATAAGCACAATCTCTTTTTATTACCAGTCTGTGATTTAACTGTGTGCTGTCACCAATTTGCTTACCACCAAATTTACTTATTTACATCCTACCATGTTTTGGAAGAGAATCGCAGATCCCTTAGGTCATCACTTCAAAATGTCACATTTTGTATTTATTTTTTCTAAAAAATTGGTTGTTTGGGATACGAAAGAGGCCCTTCCTACTATCATTCTAAATTCCAGGTGTATTCAAATTCTTTGCACCACCATCTGGTTTGCTATTACCAATATTCTTGCAGACCAGCCGACAAGGCAGGGGTAGGGGGTGGGGGTGTAGTAATGGTGTTCATGACAATCGGAGGCTATAAATGTAGAAATTGTAAGCTGACAGCCTCAAAACATTCAAAACACTTTTGAATAGTAAACATGACGTGTTTTTCACCGGGTAAACATATACATTTTAGGGTGCAAATCATATCTGGTAGCAAACGCCTTTCTTCCCGGTTGTTGGGACTGCCTCTGTGCCATGCCCTCGTTTTAGCAATAGGTTCGATACTGGGCTAGATAATCAATAGAAAATCCCGCACTTCGTACTCCGCCGCCTTTAAATGCAGTAAAATGCAGTACAGTAAGTATACTCATTTGGGTTGTAAAAAGTTTGAACGGTCTTTTATTAGTGGCCCTTGAACATAATATCATTTTATTTTGCTGTTACTCTTGGAATTTAAAATGTTTGAGTATTGGCTTCGTTGTTATTATTTCTTCACAGAAAGCTCTCAAAGTTGGATGGCTAACGAAAAAAGGAGGGGGAAGTGGAACACTTTCTCGGTAAATTTTAACTTTCATCAAGTTAGAAGTCATTTAGATTTTGTTTTAAGCTCTTTTCCCTATATAACTATTGTGAAAGTTTATTCTGGTGCGGTGCTACTTGCACACTCCTAAAAGAGCACTTGTGAGTATTTGTAATGGAATGCAGTGTTTGATTTCATACGTTGGAGACACACGACAGGATATATTCCTCATTTTAGGAGTTAAGTAGTAAGAAACTACACTGCCGTATATATAATACGTTATCTCGAATTTTAGGTATCCGTTCCTAGTTGCTTTTCGTTGGGCGTACAACATTATTTTTAGCTGTGTGTTCTCCTCATTTAGGACCCATTGTTTTAGTTCTTGTTCCTTCTTTTGTTGGTGTTGATGGTGAGATGAAGTAAAGAACAATGTGTAATATTGGATTTCACGTTTTTGAACAGTTGCTTTTTGTTTTAAAACTAGCCATACGCGATTTTTAAAACAATGATAACACAGCTTTACTATGCTTTCACGTTCGTTACGTCCAGATAATACGTGAAAATAACTAAAAATAACAATAAATTATGACTGCATTAAGGAAGCCGTAATTAGTAGGAGTGTTTTTCCTTTATTGTTTAAGGAAAAGTCACTTATATCCAATATCTCGCAAAATGGTCCATTTTTCTCTCAAAGTTACCTTTTCCATTTGAAGGTTTTTCCTTAAACGTTGGCACTATATAGCATTTTCCTCGATATATTTAATGTTACTTTTAGTCGAAACTGGAAGCGTCGGTGGTTTGTACTGAAAGACACCATTTTGTCATACCACGAAACGGATGAAGATGGAGCCAAGGTACTTGGGACACTTGACCTGCGCAACTGCAAGTAAGTGTTTTGATAAGCGGATAAATCACTCGGGGCAGATAATTTCAAATATGGAACACAGAATTTTGTTTCACAGTGCGTTTTTCCTTTTTTTTTAATCAAGGCCATCTGTAGCTCTTCCTACTTTACCTATTTCCATAATTCTATTATTATGACTGCAAAATATAGTAGAGAGTTTAATGAGAAAGCCCACTTCTGTTTCCTTATTCACTATTTGGTACTGTCGAGTGCCACCGAGAAAGTTTTCAACCAAAGTAGACGTGATTTTAATGATATTCAGGAATATAACTCCAAAAGCAGTTGAAATGTTTGGTTTTAGTAGAGAAATGGTGCATTCTCAGAAGTATTTTAATACTCTGTAGTTTTTACCCTTTTGGACCTTTAAATCTCAATTCTTCATTTCGACGGCAAGTGATATTATGAACGAGATCCATGTGTCAACCTACTTTTGTCCCGTATGCCTAAGCACTTGGACCAGGCTATTGATAGAATAACATAATTACCGTTTTGCAGCCATCCTAAGCTTGTTCATATACCTGTGACATCTGAATGTGAACTATTGTCATCTGATTCTAATGAGTTTTTGGTACCATGTTTTACAAGCAATAGTTGACTCATTATCTAACCGCATAAAGAACAGAAGCTAAATTTTGGCTTGGAAATCTAGTTTCCAGCTTAGATGCTTGATGTTATTTCGGAGTAGCAGACAAAATGGAGAGAATACGAGCAAAAGTCGCGTATTGCCAAAAGGTGGTGAGGATGCTAAAAAGGTTTGTCGATGTTACTAAATACGGAGGATATTTTTCAAAGTGTATGTGGACTTTACCGTTTTCTGACTCCAAAGCAGAAAGAAAATTGTTAATTTTGTTTGTTTACTTCAAACTTGTTCTGGTTTCGTGGTTGATGATCAAGAAATGTCTTATTTACTGACCATATGCCAAGCCTATTGATCCATGTAGGATATTACAGACATGCATCCTAGTACGAGGTTATAATGTTTGAAATGTTCCTGTAATATACAAGTAAAAATATAATATCAATGAGCGTCTTTGTGTCAAATAGGCATTTTTACGATCAGATTGAAAAAGTATAGCAAGGTAGTCATTAAAGGGTCGTGATTCGTCATGGTTACCGTTGCCAACAAGATCTAATACAGTGATTTTGAACCCTGGAGATCAGCCCCAAATGGTAGACTTTGGCATCCAAACAGAATTGAGAATTTAGACATCAATCGAACATTATCTGATTTGGAATTTCGTATACAGCCAGACATAGCTGCCCTCAGAGATTGTATTTGCCAGCCTGGTGATATATTCTGTAGTGTTTGACACCAGGCTAAATTTAGGTTCACTCACTAGCAGTTTACCGTTTAATTCAACTCAGATTCTAATTGTCGTAACTATACTTTGCTATTCTTTTTACAGGCAAATTGTTGACAGTGGACAGAAGGAAAATGCTTTCAGTATTGTCATGGTAGATAGAACGTATCATGTTGTGGCTGATAATGCACCCGATTGGAAGTAAGAATATCATGACTTAGTATTTTTGTAATTGACTACGTTAAATCATGATCCGATTTTTTGGCAAAATTTAATTTTGCAAACTTTTTTACTTTTAATTTTAGGTAGCTTTCTCCATCAACAAACAAGTATTGAGTTATAAACCATTTTGTTTTTAATTAACAATTAAACCTTTTTGAAACGCGTTAAATATTCAAAGCGTCCGACAACTTTCGTCAGTTATCATTTTGGCTCAGTCAATGCTTTCATTTGGTATAGAATAACAGTTAAGTATATGTATTTTGAACAAATAAACAGAGTGTTGTTGTTATGAAAAAAAAATAATGAAATTTTGTTATTTATTTCACATGAAGTGCCCTTGTTGATGTTATATATAATGATGTTGTGTAGTAAATATTTGTGAAGTAGTCAAACTTTACGGTGTTGAAATTGGTGTCTTCAATGCTTTTATCTGAAAATATAGGCCCCCATTCGGAATAATTGGTAAATTTCCGTGTCTTAGACGAGGGAGGCCCGTATCGTCGTGTGTAGATTGGCCACTTACACTCCTCATTTTTACCAATATACCTTCCTATCCAAACGTTCAACGTTCAATCTGCCAGTACTATAAAACTGTCAACCCATATTTTACTAGTGTCCTTTCAGTCATAAGTGACAATATGTTGTACGTACTGCGTAGTCAATTGAACTCGGCATCTCTTAACCTTTTTTGTTCTTCCTTGCACTATTATTAATCACAATTGGTATTTTCTTCTGCTTCACAGCTACCATCTTCCAATTGGTCAGTGAATGTTATCAGGTCACCTGCAATTTCCTCTGCTGCTGAAGCAGTGTCCAGTGGATCCTTGCCTTTTATGTTTTACTGTTGTTCTTCTCTCTAACTCACTTTGACGTATGACCATACCCTCCATCGCTTTACTTTTTCGACAGGAGGCCCTCCGTAGTTTTTCCTTCTTTACATCAAAATTGACAAAACAGGAGCTCTAAAAAATAGTCACATCCTTTTAAATCCATTTATATTTTTGGTGATTTTATTCTTTCTTTGTTGTGTGATGCTTATTTTAGGAAACGTAAAATCAAAGGTTGGGGTGCTGTCGGCTGACGTTACTACCAGATTTTCTTTAATTAGTTGGGGTTCTAAAATACGGGGTTTTTAACTTTTTTATTCGCATGTTTTCAATTATATAGTTAATCATTTGTCATACATTAATCTTCTTTTGTCTTCCAGTGAATGGTTCAGTGTCCTCAACAGAGTGTATCGAGCAAATGAGTCAGAACTGAAGGAAATGAAAGACGAATCGGCAAATGTTAAGAATGCTGTGGTATGTATCTGCCACTTTAGCTGATTTATGCCATTAATTGATATATTTAGTGCAGTAAAAATGAAGATTCAGAATTAGAAAACACAAGGCAAGTGACCTTTTAAAAATAGGGAACTCAAAGGGGATTGATAAAAGACCACGCCTTTTTTGGATTTCTGACAGAACCAATCGAAGAGTGTACACCAATTATTTTTGTCTACAGTGAGAAAGTGATGAGCTTAATAAGAATTGCCTGCAATTCTCCTAAATGGAAAGCAGGGCTGGCGCTGCCAATTTCTCTGACTGTTTTTAAACAGAATGTTTTTCTTTGTTTTCCGTTTTAATAAAAACTCACAATGGAGAGCCCAAATAGTTCAAAAATGGCGAAGTCAAATGCTCTACAAAATTGAACGAGGCTTTTAGATTTTAAAAAATATGTACACACTTTTTGGTGTTCAACTGCTCACTAGCCCAGCGAGAAGGTCTGGATGTATCTATTTCATTAATTCATCAGAATACCCCTACTAATTGCCATTTAGACGATAATGTGATATATATATACGTATACATACGTATACATAAACATATGTAGAGAAGGAATCAACACTTTCCCGAGATTACACTCATCGTCAGGTCATCTAAAACAAGCCGCAAAACATTTTTGAGATTCAAATATGACAATAGACAAAGTGTATAGAGACTAACAACTAACAGCTAATTCTACTGCATCTGCAATAGAAACAAATGATGATTAGGGGTCAAGAACTTGACTATAACTTAATTTTACGTTCTCGCGATATATATATATATATATATATATATATATATATATATAAATCCAGTATAGCATACAAAATAACTAGACAAATTTAGCAGTTACTACTAGTTTCATGTTTTCTTAACAATCTTCAAATTTGAAGATTGTTAAGAAAACATGAAACTAGTAGTAACTGCTAAATTTGTCTAGTTATTTTGTATGCTATACTGGATTTATAAACGCTCTGGAAACATTGAGCACTCTTAGTGAACATTGGTATACTTTACTAATATTACTATATATATATATATATATATATATCGACTGTAAATATGGAGATTTTTTTAAATATGGAAATTAAAAATCCAAAAGAGATTATAGCAACATAGTTTGAAAGAAATAAGCTAAAGATTAAGGAAATCATGAGTTAGAAGGAGGATTACTAAATAAGAAAGGAAAGAACACGAAAATATAAAATAGTATTTGCAGTAAGGTAAGTATAGACAGTAAAAAAACCGGACTGTAGCATTGTCACACTAGAAGCAAAGAGAAAAGAAGAAATCAGGAAACAGACTGATCGATCATTTATATATATTTGAAAAATTTGCATTTCAAGCCAACTTCTTGCCACCTCCGAGACCCTTAAATGTTCTGTTTCAAATAGATTAATGTTTTCTTTTTTTCTTTATCAGGGAACAATAGATACCACACTCATCGAATCAGTATCCTCGGACATAGCAACAAGGTAAGCAATTAGAGAACGACTTTAAATATTTGGGGGTAGGTAACAAAAATATTGAAGTAAAACGTACTACACGTGATTTTGTAGTAGATATTTGGAAAACATTTAAGGGTAGGACAGTGAGAAGGAAAGTTTAATGGTACTTAAAGCTTGGAGCTATACTCCAACGTTGACAACTCATTTACATTGATTTAAAATGTGAGGATTCTCAATAATGCCATATATTTTACTAGTAGAGTACGCAGCTTCGGCCGGGTACTCCCTTGTGTTTGTTTTTGTATCGACTTTTGGATAACTCTTTTTCCGTTCTTTTTTAGTCCTCTCATTGTGTTCATTAGGCATCCCCATAGCCTCTTATCAAGTTTTGTCGAAATCGGAGCTTTGTAATGTTAAAACAGCCTACCTTCCAGCTTTTTCGATTTGGCTGAGCTGTAGCCTCCCACAAAGTTTCGCTGGAATCGGATGTCTCTAGGGCTGTAAACAGCTCTACTTTCTGCCCAGAAAGGTCACTTCCTGTTTCATGACGTCATTTGTTGTGCCCCAATTTTCTCTCCTGCGTTCCCATGGAGGTTTCGTGCAAGTTTGGTGTCGATCGTACAAATGTTGTGCCTCTTATAGTCAGCAAAAAGTCTTCCAAATGCATATTTGACCCTGTGACGTCATTTTCTACTACTGAGGCGCGATAAGGAGAGGTATATCAATGAGCAGTGTTCATCCATAGAGGAGCATTCTATTACAAATTCCACCAAAGACTTGTATCAGGGAGTTAGGAACCTAAGCAGGAAATTTAAGCCTAAGGTTGATACAATCAAAGACAAAGAGGGGCACATCATTTGTGATGGTAAAAAAGTGCGCGAGAGGTGGAAAGAGTATTGTGAAGATCTATACAAGAGAAATAACACTATTCCAACCACGAATCAAGAGATGGAAGAATTAGACAGCGAACCTGTACCATTGCTAGAAGAGATCAGGGAAGCCATCAAAGAGCTAAAGGAAGGCAAGAGCGCAGGAGATGATGAAATTACTGCAGAGTTGATAAGGAATTCTGGGAAAGCAGGCGTCTTGTTCTATCACAGACTTTGCACCAAGATTTGGGAAGAAAAGCAATGGCCACAAGACTGGTTGAATTCGGTTTTTATACCCATACCAAAGAAAGGAGATACATTACAATGTTGCAATAACAGAACAATTGCATTGATCAGTCACAGTAGCAAAACCATCTTGAAAGTAGTTGCAAAAAGACTAAAGTTGACACTGGATCATGAAGTGGCAGAGGAACAAGCGGCTTACCGACCAGGCAGAGGAACGAGAAATCAAATCCTTAACCTGAAGATGGTTATAGAAAAGAATAGAGAAAGAAATAGGGACATCTTCCTATGCTTCATTGATTACTCTAAAGCTTTTGATATGGTTTCGCATGACAGGCTATGGACAAACATGAAACAAATCGGTATCCCTGTACATATCATCCAACTGCTGATGGGATTGTACGAAAACCAGAAAGCAAAGGTGCGCACGACCTATGGAGATTCTGAATGGTTCCCAATCGAAAAGGGGGTACGACAAGGATGCGTAATCTCCCCACACCTATTCAACATATATTCAGAGTGCATTATGAGAGAAGCACTAGAAGGATATGAAGGCAGTGTGAAAGTAGGGGGCAGGACTATCTCCAACCTCAGATATGCTGATGATGTAGTTTTGATAGGAAGCACAATGGAGGAGCTACAAGAACTGGTAGATAGAGTAAAAGAAGCCTCAGAAAATGCTGGACTATCACTAAATGCAAAGAAGACAAAAGTGCTGAAAATCATGAGCCAAAACACCAGGAATGAACACAGCATTTTTGTAAATGGACAACCACTGGAAAATGTCAATCAAATGACCTACTTGGGAGCACTCTTCACCAATGACTACAATGACACCCCAGAGATAAGAAAGCGCATTGCTGTAGCCAAAAATGCAACATCAGCTCTCACAACGGTCTGGAGAGATAGATCGATATCCAAGAAGACGAAAAAGAGACTGCTGAATGCACTAGTCTTCCCCATCGCAACCTATGGTAGTGAAATGTGGATTCTGAAGAAGAGCGACAGGGTAAGACTCAGAAATTTTGAGATGTGGTGTTACAGGAGAGCCTTGAGGATAAGTTGGACAGAGAGAGTAACTAATGAGGAAGTTTTGCGCAGAATAGAATGCGACAAGCGTCTTTCACAGACTTTAGTGAACCGGAGACTGTCATACCTGGGACACGTACTAAGGAGCGAGACACTGGAGAAAACGCTAATCATGGGTATGGTCTACGGGTCTAGGAAAAAGGGCAGGCCAAGAACAAGGTACATGGACAACATCAAAGAAGAATCTGGACTAACTGTCATCCAGGCGTACAGGGCAGCACAAGACCAGGTTAAGTGGAGAGCCATGACGAAAGAAGCCACGGCGACTCAACCATGAGCCTTCCGTCCATGATGATGATGATGACGTCATTTTCGGTAGGCCGAAGTTACTTCCCGTTTGGACGCCAACCCCGAACACACAGGCAGACACACAAACAAACATTAGCGCTTTATATATAAGAAGTACATTTCGTTGGCCAAAAGAGGAAAATACATTTGAAATACAAATCAACAATATCAAAGCAATATCAAAGGTGAAATAATTTATAATTTATCCTGAATGTGTGTTCGGGAAAAACAACACTTGAAATAATCTTTATTGAATTGCATTTTAAGCTAACCATGTAAGGACAGCTTACTAAGCATTCAGATTGACTAAGTAGTAGTAGTAGTAGTAGTAGTAGTAGTAGTAGTAGTAGTAGTAATAGTAGTAGTAGTAGTAGTAGTAGTAGTAGTAGTAGTAGTAGTAGTAGTAGTAGCGTATGGCTACATCTCTACATTATGTCTCTTCAGCCAGGTTCCGAATTCCTCATCACAGTTGAGGACAGTGTCAAAACCTCCCTCCAGTCTAAGTGATAAATGCCAATAGATCTTTCGAGTCGCAGGGAATATGAAACAACCAAATCTCGGAATAGTGAAATAAGTAACGATAGTTGGAAAGAAATGAGAAGTTGTTGTTAGAAAATCTACTGGTTGGCCCTACAGTAGTGAAATTTTTTTTGTTGGATTAGTTGAAACGTCGTTTTAAGAGAATAATGGGAGCTCTATTGCCGGTTTCCTATTCGGAAGAGACATCATAAGACGCTCCATAACAACCCTAAATATGCTAACTTGCCGGTTTGTGGATTCGGAAGAGACATCATAAGACGCTCCATAACAAACCTAAATATGCTAAATTGCCGGTTTGTGGATTCGGAAGAGACAGCATAAGACGCTCCATAACAACCCTAAGTATGCTAAATTGCCGGTTTGTGGATTCGGAAGAGACAGCATAAGACTCCAAAACAACCCAAACCCAACAAAACCATTGATGGCCTTTCCACATTTGTACAACGATTTTATTTACACGAGGATATAAACTTTTGTTAACAAGCACATCGTCTTTAGTCAAACAGAAAAATGACCCCGTGTAACCATGGCTAAGTTAGGATGTGTGGTCTTATTTGGATCTGCACCGACCCCTTTGATATAAAATGACTCGTATCCATGGCAAAAAACCTCGACTAATTATCTAAATATTTCGCCAGAATTTTTTATATATTTAGAAGCGTACTATTTTTTCGTATCGGGGTCTAAAACCCCGAGGCAGTTAAATCAAAATTTTGAATTACGGCAAAGAAGTAGTAATATGACTATAATCTCAAATGGGATGTTTTAATTTGTTTTACAGCGAGTGACAGAAAACGCCCTTTCCAATAACGTACCCTTGATTAAATCCTCACCCCATTTTTATGTACTCTATTCATTGTTTTTTTATTTTTGAAATGTAGTATAAACACGTGCTTTTCATTGTAGGCCAAATACATTTAACGTCATCACAGCTAATAGAGTATACAGCTTTACTGCAGATACAATTGCTGAAGCAAATGCATGGGTAGATGGTAATGTGACGTTTTAGCATTTTATTTGCCATGTATTAATGCAGTTACTTTTCTGTACTCTTAGAGTTATTTTTATGGTTTTGATTCTTTCTGTTACAACATATTTCATTGAACATTTAAAGAAATTCTTTGCCCATCTTTAGGGAAGACAATGACAAAACGATTTTGTAAAAATTATTTGGTTTAATTTTTGTGTGTGGAGGATTTTCTTATTTATGTCATGAGTCGTAAGCATTTTCTGAGCTACGTTTCGAGACATACTTCCCCCATCGTCAGGTTACTGAAGTGACTAGATACAGCTGTTTTATACCTTGTCACAACAATCACATCGTAGCTCAGAAAAAGTCTACAACTCATGGCGTGATAAAGCTCTTACATTTATAATATAATATGTGGCTTTTTACAATCTAAAATAACAAAATATTGCAATTATTATAGTTCTCCTAAGCACTAAGAACTGTGTGTGTGTGTGTGCTTATGTGTGTGATTGTGTGGCTATGTTTATATTATTACGTCTGCCAAGGAAGTTATGTTTTCACCTATGTTTGCCCGTTTGCCTGTACGTCTGTATGTCGGTCTGTTTGCAAGATGACTCAAAACGTTATGAATGTATTTGGAAATGAAAATTTCAGGACCGTTGATAGTGACACAAGGAAGAACGTTTGCCGTTAAATTGGGATGACCGTCTGGGTTTGGTTTGAATTTGTGCAGGATTGTTTTTTGCTTCTGTCAGCTTCTCGTTTTTGTACAAATTTTACTTCTACGACTAGAGTCTGAGGTTTAGCAGTTGGGATAGTGAAGGTGTGAAATTCTGGTTCGGGCCCAGATCTTGGCAGTGTTGTATGTGTGTTTTGTTTTTGTTTTCAAATCAATGGAGGACTACAATAGTTGGTAAAAATCCTAATATGGGAGGAAATCAGCTGCTTTGCGGAGGCATGCATTCTAGTTATGTATGTGTAGTTTTAAAATGTAGAAATTTACATTTCTCTGCCAAGGTTGCATTTTTGTATTTCTTAATTAAAAAGTATACTTTTGTATGACGCCGATGATAATCAACATCTATAACCTCTCCCATGGATTACCTGCATATTTCAGACGGTTAGCTCAACCACCTTTTTATACATTTGGCCTTGTCGTTCATTAACTTCAGTTGTATTTTCATGTGCGATCTCCAACCTCAAAACTTTTCCGGGTGTTGTAATTTTTAATTCCTTGTGATATGTCTTGCTTCGAATTGACATGGTTTTATCCTGTGATCTTGAAGCTGTCTCTCGGGTGGACGCATGAAGTACCATCGGATACTGTAAGCTTTACTTTTTTATTTGAATTGCAATCTAATGTAATTTTACTTCTCAAAACTTAACTCTTTTTAATGACCTACAAAGCCATAAGTACTTTTACCAGAAGTAAAAAAACTCGTGTTTTACTTCTGGTAACTTAATTGAGGAATGCATTCAGTGCACCCACCACAAGGAGCTATCTTTCTCAATATATTTGAAGGGAACGTTTGGCTACGAAAGGCTAGAACCTTTTATAAAAATCTGTACTTTAGTTAGATGTAGAGAAAATTTGGATTAATTTCTTATTTGACTGTGCCATATTGGCTGTTAAGACTATTATCCAGTAAATCTGACCATAATAACTTTTTTTTAACGCCTGTTAAAGGCAGAAAAGCTGAGTATCTTGAAGAAAAGGTTTTACTGTGCTGAATGTTGCTACAGACAACCCAATTTCCCACAGAAAAATACAGTGATGAGAAAAATGAAGAGTGTTTACTTGACAAAGAACTTAATTTTCTGGAAAGGTCAACAGAACAATAGTGGTTTTTGATAGTGAAAACCCTCATGTCAAAGACATTTATTAC
The DNA here is from genome assembly GCA_003991215.1 of Morbakka virulenta. Classification (NCBI taxonomy): domain Eukaryota; kingdom Metazoa; phylum Cnidaria; class Cubozoa; order Carybdeida; family Carukiidae; genus Morbakka; species Morbakka virulenta. The sequence goes on along the minus strand of RDPX01000039.1, from coordinate 603,515 downwards.
TTGACCTTAGCTTTTGTCAACATTGTAGTAAATGATGTCAATATTTTGCCCTAACTTTGTCTACTTTTAGCCATACAGTCAAGTAAAGAGAGGCAACAAGAAGAAGGAACTACTGTTGCAATTGAACGAGGTACACTTTGTTTTTTTAGTGTAGTCGTTGCACGTTTTGTGTGTTTCGGGCACCATTTTAGTGACAAGATCTTTGGAAACATCTCTCTACAATTATTTAATGTCATTTGAAACACATGACTAAAAATAATACCATTACATTGCATTGCTGTACATTGTAGAGTTTACGTGTCAGGTATGAAGGGTATTTTATGATAAAGTGAATATTGTAAAGCTAAGAGGGTTAGGAATAGAACAGTATCAGCTTTTGACGAGAATACAGTGGATGTTACCGAGTAAATCGTGACGTAGTGCGGTATCTACTGATTTGGTGCTCATTAAGACGGATGAGGTGATAGCAACGGAAGCAGGGTGTATTGTAGTATTGTATTATGTCGCTATTATTATGATGTTAATTTTTATTATCATTATTATCGACATTATTTCTTGCTAATTATTATGAGCTAATTTATATATGTTGTGCCTGGGGTTGGTTTTGTGTAAATACAATTTCCTTGTTCTTTTGTACCTAAGGTTGGTTGACCAAAGAAGGACAAGGAGAAGGTGCAAAACCCAAAAAGAGGTAATGTTGGAACTCGTTATTTTATTTGTAATTAAGATTTTATTAGTATCATATCAGGGGGAAAATTTGGGCAGTCCCTTTTGGATTCTAGCGACATATGTTACGAAAGATAACCAGTTAGTGCAAGAACGCTGCATTAGTTTTCTTCCACCTTCGACTCCCATCAGTTTAGCTAGTGCAGTGTTATGGTCAGAATTTAAATAAGGTTCTGAAAATGAAGAGTGAATTAAATCAATGTACACTCTGTGTATTTGGATTTTCTAGAGACATATGTGATTTATAAAGTAGCTCTGATGAAGGTTTTTCTTTGGTAAAAAGCACGTAAGAAATAGTCATGCTTTTCGAATGTGCAATTTGAAATGCCCAGTAAACCATTCAAACAAGTAATATTCTTTTTGCTAATACAAAGGGAGGATTGACAATTTCTTCGAATAATGAACCCGGGTGTTGATCTTTATGCACACATGGGCGATTATGTATTTGATCGCACATAGCGTTAAAGATTAACACGTACGGAATTAATCTCCTCTAGCCATTGGCCGCTCTGGGTTTGCGGATGCTCCAGTACGGATCCTTATTAGTGAGGCAACAATGAAGATTGTTTTAATTAGAAGTTCGAAATTCTTGAACATCTAAAAAGGGAAATTACTGGCTTTAAACAGTTTTTAGGTTTAAGAAACAGGAAAGGTCTGCAGTAACGATTATCATCAAAATTTGTGCAAGAAATATTCCATGTATCAACAAACCCATTCGAACTCCAGATACAATAAATTTCCATATGAATTCTTCAGCTGCAGTGTTTGGTAGTTTTCCGCACAGCAGACGATCAAGAATTTCACACTTTACCGTGTTCTAAAATGATATGTTGTTATCTATCTACTTTTGAGAAGTTCTTTTCATTGCTTGCTTTGTCTAGTCGGTTTACCAGTGGATGTTTAACTAATTCTTTATTGATTGCGGGAAAGTTTAATGACTTCAAGCGGTGCGCATCACAACGTAAATTCTACAAGAATAGGTTTGCTCAGGATAGTATTTTCTTCAACGGCGTTTTAGTTTAAACATTCAACTTGTAAATGGCTTGATACGGAGAAGAAAGAGATGTTTAAGGATTACGATGTAATTGAAAGCTATTAGAAAAATTGACTTTTTTGTAACAGGCAAACCTGAAGAAGGCCAGTAAATATTTTCATTTACTACAAGAATCTTATCATTGGGTCCGGACCCGCCGTGATATTTGAAATCACGGAGATTTCCTTCAATTTCGTATGTTGAGCAGCATTCCTTACTGAAGAAGACAGTGCAATCGAATCCAATTTAAGCTCGTATTCACTACCAACTTATTCTCGGTATTTTGTTAACTCCAATATTGCATCTGGATAACCTTATTTGTGGATATTTGTGATCACTATGCTTAGGAATCCACCAATATATGGTTTTGCTACCGACTGAAAATTTCCGTCGTCTGAACTTCAGCGGGGAACATTCAGAGTAGAAACGTAGCACTAATTTGGAATGTACGCTTTGGAATAACGTCTGCAGTAAGAAACCATAATTAATTCACTATAATCGCGCAAAAAACTTTAGTTTGTATGTAGGTCAGAACAAGAATTGTGTGCGTGTGTGTGTGTGTGTGTGTGTGTGTGTGTGTATGTCTATGTCTATGTCTGTGTCTGTGTGTGTTGGGTGGGGGGTGGGAACACAACTTAAGTTATCAAGATAACAAGGTATACCATTTATTCGAAAGTGGAGGGTTCTCGCCTCAGATGGATAAGTATACTCTCCAATTTTTCTATAGCAGTGTCTGAATATCAGTCTGTTTACATAATTTATTATGTAATTAGAGTATAGCTAGATATTATGCACATTGTGTAATATTTTTGCATGTGAGTTCACTAACCAGTTTTTGTTCAACGGTATCCATTAATTCGACAAATACACAGATTTTGCAGAAAGTAATTTGATTGTAGATTTTCAACTTAAAGAACATTAAGAGCTACTGCAGTAGAAAGATTTGGATTAAATTAATAATTTGAGGCCATTTTTTTTTCTTTATAAGGTGGTTTGTTCTTACAAGTAGTTCATTAGATTTCTACAAATCTGCTGAAAAAGGAGCACATAAATTTGGATCAATCGCTTTGAATAGGTAAGTCATTCTAATGGATTTCCGTCTGCAAATAGTTGTTACGTTTGGCGCTATACACATTTTTTCTTCGTTATTGCTACCACTATCGCGTTGTGTTCTTCTTGCATCTCCTGGTATTTTATATCCAACCCCCGTAATCAAACATCCTAAAAGATTAGCTAAGATTGAATCAATGTTTCATTCTGTGATCTTCATGTTTGACGATAGGTGGGCTAATGAGTTCGCTTAGTCCATTCCTTCGTACATGTGCTTATTTGATGTTTTCAGCTGCCATTCCCACCGTCCTTACCATCATTTCCACCCGTTAACTTAGACGTCGCCCATTTGGGACCTACTATACATCTTACTAATAAGCATTACTTTCAGAGCTACATTGGACAAATAATATTAACTAATAAATGTGATTTCATTAATATTACCACGTGCACATTTTGTTTACTATTCTCATTCGATTTTAGTCTCTGCACAGTGCTTTCGCCACCTTCTCCAGATGATCAGAAATCCAGAGATGCCGGTAAGCTTTCCGCCACTGAAACATTTGCTAGTTTTTATACCCCAATACCAAATATTACAATTTGATACTGTTCTGACTAATAATATTTTGTTAACAACTTTTTATGGATGAAATTCTGATCCGTAGAGGACAGCCAGTATGAAAAGCAGCAACTAAAATTTTTCCCTTAAGTAAAAATGTAATCCAAGTTTTAATTTGATATCTAAGTGCATATACTGTTTCATTCTTATATACACACATAGGGGAAAAAACGTGCAGCACTGTTAAAAAAATACAAATGATGTAGACTATCATTACATTTGACATAATACCCTCAAGCAATTTGTCGTATGCCCACTAAGCAGAAAATTGAAACCAACAGAGGATGGAGAGAAGCCCACAACTCTTAAGGGATTAGTTGCTTGAAACAAATAAGTACTAACTCCCTGTGGAGACCCGACCGTGCAATAAGAAAAATTAAAGACACCCACCTGAATTTGGATTATTTTGGTTGAGATAAGTACCAAATTTAATAAGCGCAGCTCAATGTCATTTACCTACTATTCCAAGAGGAAGCTGTTTTACTTGTAGGTTGAAATCTGAGGGGTTTTATTATACTACCTGTACTGAAGGTAGTGTATCGAAGTGTTTAGCAAGTATCGTAGCAATATTTGTTTAGAAAGCGTAACATTTAATAGCAGCCCATAACTTAATCACCCGGTTGCAGTAAATTAAGTTAAACCGTCTGGCTACAAGGCACGTATTTGTAATTGTAAGATCTAAAGGGAAAATAAATCTCTTCGAAATCTCTTCGAAAGTTTATACAAGGTTATTGAAACAAGGTAAGATGTATTTTTTCACGACCAGGTCTTAACTCCAAGGAGAGTGGGGAGAGGGGAGTTCAGACACCATTTTGGAAGTGAAGAGATGAAAATTTTGCTAGGAAATAGATTTGTGAAATAATTAATAAGGTAGATCGTATTTTTGAGGAAGAAGAAAATGATCTTTTTGCATTGTTAAGTTACTATAAATGCATTTATTATTATTTCAGCACATTAGTATTAACATATTCATGTACTTTGAAGTTATATATACATAGGCACAAATTCCTAAGAAGTCAAGAAAGGTCAATATTTTCTTAAAGGCTTTTATTAGGAAATGGTCGTGCTTTCATCGCTAGGTGTCATACGCGAAGTCAAGCTTTGTGAGAACAGGTACATGGAAAAACGTCCCAGCCATGCGCGACTAGATAATCATAATTGTGTTTAAAGGTGTAACTCGAATATAATTTGCAAGAGGTCATTTGATTTTGGTATTGGTATTCTTTAATTCCTACTACGTTTACTGCGCCCATGAAATTGGTGAATTCCTCTCTTTACAGGTCAGTGGGAAATCGTAGTCAATGGACGAAAGCGGTCATACCGTTTGTCCAGTTCTTCACATTCAGATGCAATTAGATGGGCCACTGCTATACAAGAAGTACGTTTTATTACGTTTACTACATATTTAAATCATTAAGACGTTTTCGACCCTAATTGTTGATAAATATCATTTAAAGTTATCTCGAGTTTTTGTATTTGTTGCATATTCACAGCAGGGACAAATGGTCTATCATTTGGGTTTCACACCATTAGTAAGTAATAAAACAGCTTGTGTGCTATATGTTGCGTTGCTGTTTGAAGCTTTGTAGTGTAGTCTTTTAGTGTCACATTGTCGATATTTCGTATGGCTATGTTTAGCTGCTTTTTTTAATGTTTTTCTTATTGTGTTTGACGTCATTAGTTACAAACATAAGTAAGCGGAGGACAGCTATACTGGTACCACTGTGTACCACTTTTTATGTTTGGAAATTATTCTTTTTCTCTTTCTGTCTTTCAGGTTATTGACTCAAAACCAGAAGTTGAGACACCATTTGAAAAGCTTATTGCCAGTGTTATGGTAAGTGTGGCACAAGCACTGAAAATATTATTTATTTTTTTGTTGGTTTTTTATTTGTTTGCTTTTGGTGGTGGTGGTGGTGGTGGGGTGATGGGGTTGGGGTGGGGGATTCAAACAGCTTTTGCTGCCTAGCACCAGCAGGACGAATTCCCATGGTAACTGTATATCAGTCCATTGAAGCTGTGCTTTCCTGAGTGTAGAAGGAAATACTCTGTCCCATGTATATCTGTGCCTGCATTGTTATAACACAACCCGTGGAGCGACCTCTGTCCATTTTTATGGAGCTGCGTGATAGTTATATTAATACAGAGAATTTTTTGTGGAGAATATTTATCTGCATGGCTTTTGTGAGCTGCACTTTAGGAGTTTTTAATGTTATTGTTAATTTCAATGCATGACATCAACGTTTTGCTTATTTTTGTACTTTTATTCTGAAGCCCCACAACGATTTTGGTGAACATCAGGCACAGTGTTCTGGTAGGCACTGCATTCAGTTTCACGTCCGTTATTATGGAGTATTCGTGCTATATATCATAAGAAAAAGCTTTGTGCAATTTCTTCGTTTCATTTTCCTCCTTACCTCCATGGCTTTTAAGATATTAGGTTTCCGTACTTTGTCATTACTTTACTTTCAAATTAAAGGTGAATTCTGAATTGTTATTTCTTTTGCTTTCTATATTTGTATGCGCCTTTATCCTTGCTCTAAATTGGAGTCACATTTTTTCACTTCCTTTGATCGTTTAATTTAAGGTCTTTTGTGACTCCATTCCTAGTTTAGCAATAAAAAGCAGTATCTTCGAATTTCAGTAATTTGTGACGTTCATTATTCATATCGCTCAGTCAATTATCTGATTTAAAAGCATTGTTTTTTGGCCACATACTTGTTGACAATGTTTTAGCGCGTTGGAGAGTGGTTCAACACTTACTTTTTAGTTTGTCGTCATCTAGTAACGACACTGTGTAGAATACTTACCAGGGTTGTTTTCAAACTCTCTTTACAAACGGTCGTATAATACTTTTCACTGGATTAATTTTTAGATCCAACCTTTTATCTCCACCGTTCCCAGTTCATATTTTGAAATTGTCTATCCTTCTACAGAGCACAAGTCATCAGCTATAAAATTTTCTTTCATCTTGTACCCTGGACAAAACTCGTTTTGTTATTTTTTTTGTTTCTGTACTGTTGAAACGATCATTCTAGCTTCAATATAGGTGGAATATTTACTTGTCACTGTGATATGCCACGCCATCCGGCTGTAAAAATCTATAACAAACCTTGTGCAAAGCCCTGTGGAGAAAGTTTCGCCGTGGCAACTCTTAAAATGGGAGTAGTTAAAAGGAAATGAAAAAGATATATGGTATTCCACCTTCATTTTTGAAATTTTGTGGGTAACCCCCACAGGTTTGAATCCCTTTCCGTCACATTCTTTCTGTAGATAGAACATTACTACTGTTATTTTCATCTGCGTACTGCTTCTACATTTCTTTTTTTTCTGTCAAGATTTCGAATACTTGCTTATAACCATTCACTTGTCCCCATTACATATTCCAGTGTTGGTATAGCAAAGACCATGCAAGGTGTCAATTTTGTCAGTACTGACGAAGATAGTGACCATATAAAATTCCATCTTCGTGGATATTCCTTTTTGCTTGCTGGAACTTGTACTTGCCTAACAGTTCCTGAGTAACTTTTCTCACTTTGTTCCTCAAGCCGTGGTCTTCCTCATGTCCTTATCGTATTTTATTGGTTTTACCATATGAATATTATTTCCCTTCATTCCCAACAACTTTTTTTTTTCTCCTTCTTTTTCTTCTACTTTTTCTTCTTTTTCTCCTTCTTTTTCTTCTACTTTTTCTCCTTCTTTTTTCTTCTTTTTTCTCCTTCCTTTTCTTCTTTTTCTCCTTTTTCTCCTTTTTCCTCTTTTTCTTTTTTTTCTTCATTGTTCTTTTCGTTAGGTAATGCCTAATTCTTCTTAAGGAATTACATTACTACTTCACTGATGCCTATCTAAAACATCCGTATCAGGGAAAGCAAGAAATTGGTACAAAATTCTCAATCTCATTGTCTTCGTTGGGGTCTTTCAAACATAAAACTGGCCTTACAAAAGTTAGCAAGGAAATTATATGTTCAGCTCCTTTCCGAGATTAATCACTGGTTTTATCTACATCCAATACAATTGTAAGAAGTAATAATAATTTTTTAACTTTCTAACATTCTTTAGTACACGTAACATTACATTTTTAGCAGAGTGAGAAAATAGGTTTATTTTTATAACCTTTATCTGCTCCAAGAAATTAAAACATTTCCCAAAATGTTCTTATACATCTCAACAAATATTATTATCGTTTCGTTTATCAGAGTGCCCGGTCAGAACCATCGGTACAGAGATTGTACCGAGTCAACCCACATCTTTGTAATTCAAATGCACCACTCAAGATGCCACTTCTTCCATTGCCGTATGGATTGTGCCAATCGCAAAGTAAGTATTCATACATATTTATTGATGAATTCTAATTTAGCTGTATATCGAAGTTCACCCTTTCCTTGAGTTGGTTAAATTATTACACATTGGTACTTTTTATTTCACTAACGTGATTAATGAAATAAAACTTAAAACCTTAATATGCACCCTCATTTTACTCCGTGTTGAACGTTTGTCAGTAAGATCGTTTGAGACTGCGCTTTTTTTTTATTGTAGAAAAATGAAAAATATGTTTGCAGCGAACTAGATTCGAACCAGTGGTTCTGGCTATCATAACCACATCCTCTCCCACCTGATGTATCAGCTCTCGGTCTTCACCAGATCATTTTTGCAAATATTCCTTTTCCTTATTTTCACAAGTTCCCTCCCCTGTCATGTATGTTGGGATTAGTTGATAAGACGTTGCAAGTGAAGTCGGCGGTATTTGGGAGGTTCATCCCAATATACGTGATTAGGATATGATGTCTAACGATAAGGATTTGGGGAAAGAAAGGCGTATTTAAGTGAAAGGTATGGTTGGTTATTTTGTGAAGCACTAGCGTTAATAACGCAAGTGCCAGACCATGTGACGATGATAGCCCTAGACATTTGTTCGAATCCAGGTTGGTGCACACCTATTTTCCACTTTTCTACAATTTCAAATCCTCTTCATCCATATGATTTGGTTTGATTTGATTTTGATTTGATTTTGATTTGATTTAGTTTGATTTGATTTGATTTGATTTGATTTGATTTGATTTGATTTGATTTTGATTTGGTTTGATTTGATTTTGACTTTGACTTTTTTTATTTATTTTTTAATTTTTTATCATTCTTTTATTTTAATATTTTTTAAATATTTTATTTTATTTTAATATTTTGTTTTTTTTTGTTTTGTTTTATTTTATTTTAATTTATTTTATTTTATTTTGTTTGTTTTTATTATTTTTATATATTTTTTTATTTTATTGTGTACTATTGAAAGGTTTTTAAAGCCACGGATGTTGCCACGCTTAATTTTGTTGATGATCCACAAGCTTATAAATGTTTATTTAAATATTTAAGAAAATGATGTTGAGATGGTGTGTGATTTTGAGATGAAAATTCTGTGAAAAGATCCATACGCATTAAGGAAGGAAAATGTGTACTAAACATGTTGTATGCAACCAAGAGTATATTTTGACACTTATTTGAGAATATGACGTCATAAGCATCGATGATATCATAAATTTGTATATATATATATATATATATATATATATATTTAGTTTACACAATCTAATTACTAGTAAAATTATGAAAAGGTTTTAGTAATGAGTTATCATTTGTTTTGGTAGAGGGAAATGCAAACAGTTTATTTACCAGTATGATTTGGAATACTGGCAGCGTTATTAGTTTAAGTTTGGCTGCTGAATATTTTATCCGACCTGACTGTTTCTGATCACCGTCATAAAAAAAATTATCGTAAACTTCCTTGGGTATTCCCCAGACCCTCGGGCATTCCCCAGACCCTCGGGCAATCTTTTCTGGTCACATCTGCCTACCACTAAAATCTCCCAAATCTGTAATAATTCATTTATTTGTGGTGCTGTTATGTTGTTGAGGCCCATCGTCATTTGCATCTGTCGAGAATGATTTTTTAGACCAGGCATGTCAGCGATATACACCTGACTAACAGTACTACCATGGATTGTTTTCATAATTCTGACAACACTGAATGCACATTATGGCTTCTGTATTATAATGCGAAATTATAGCACACACGGTGGTTACTACGATAGCTTCTTTATATAACTGCACTTTAGTGAAATGAGTTGTTTCTTTAACTCTAGGAGCAAAAGGGAAAGGATATGGTACTTATCACGAAGAAGCCATTCGAATTTATACATCATTACAAGAGATGGAAACTGTCGCTGATCCAATTTTAGTGACTCAGGTTAGTAAAATTCAAGGTAAAGTTTAAGTTGACACGTGATAGTTGAACTGGAGGACTTAAAGGAGGTGGGTTTTTTTTAATGGTATTATTTAGGAAACTACATGATTAATATAACTTTTTTATCATTGGTTTTAGGGATAAAGGGAGAATTGTTTAAGATTTATTCAAGCTAAAAAGTTTGTTTGAAATATGTTATTTGTCGTAGAAAGTAACAGATTATGGCCTGCAACAGTAACATTCTTCTCCCCAATGCAAGTTCATACCTTCACTACATAACCCGGATTTTTTATAAGTATGTCATAAAAGTCTTTGAAAAAAAAAGCTTTATTTCGATCTAATGAAAGGCTTTTGCCTATAATAAGACGAGCAGCATATTAAGTATCTCCTTTGATAGAATTTTGATGCATAGTTTTTGGCTATTGGCCCAATATCTCTTCTGGAGTCTATGTTTCAATACCAATGCAGTATTAGATTAAAACATACAGTTAAATATTTGGAAACCGTGATTACTTTCTCCGCTTACATTGGTTAGCCAGTGTACTATGAACAAAATTTGTTCAATGTGTCGGTTTCTCTTAGCTTCCACATTTACAGCAGGTATGATACTGTTGTGGTTTTTCGGCTGTAGTCATCCCTAGGGGTTATTGTCATCATTACTAAATGAAATGTTTTCTTTCCAAGATGGTATTGTATTACGGCATTGATCTTCTAATACCACTATTAACAATGATTTAAATACCCAAAGAAAATGACCACAGACACACTTGCATTGTTCGTTCTGTGCAGCTCTTAAGCCTGACGTTTCTTTATGTTACTGTACTGCATTCTAATGGTTTTGAGTATAACCAGCAATGGACTTCGCTCTTATTTTGCGTATCTTGTGTCACATCGGTTTGTTACTTTGGGGGTTTTTTGTCGGAACATAGAGGAGGGAGCATGATACATTTTGGAAAACCACTGCTCTGCCAATTTTTTAACTTCCAACGTTGTGTACTCCAAATTGCTACTATTACTGTTCATTTCTTTTGAAGCGCTTACTGTACCATGAATAGAAACCTTTCATGCGAACAACAGCAATAAATAAAATTATATCCGTATGCTTTGAATACCCATTGGCATCTTTTTTTAGCAGGGAAAAAATCGATGTCTCCCAAGCTTCCTTGTTCTACCAACTCCTCGCCATCATGAAGACTAACAAAATAGTATAGATTTAGCTTTATCATGTCATTTTTATAATCTACGTTTCGAGATATACTTCTCCCATCATCAGAAATACATCTCGAAACATACCGTACACGAAACTTACAACTCATAACACGATAAAGCTCCTCTATCAATGCCTTCCCCTGGGTCCATAAAGTCAAAGAAATTTCAACATAAGAAAATGGTCTTGACTAACTTTTTAAAAGTCATTTTCAGTTAGTTATTTTGTCGTCCATGTGGCATTAAAACAATATATTTTCCTTTTAGGGTGTATTGCAAACGTGCCATGACATGAAAGCATTAAGAGATGAGGTAAGAAAATGGCTTCTTTAGTAAAAAGTTATGTTTTACGTATGACGTTTTGAGATTTTTTGAATTAACGGACAGTTGTTTAACATTTAGGTTGCTTGTAATTTAAGAACAAAGCAACAAGTGCTTCAAATTAAATTATTAAACCTTTTAAAACTTGTTTTAAGTTAAATTTTCGTTGCATTTTTCTCACTACTTTCCTATGAGTACGGTATTGCCTTTACAATATCTTTAAATACAACGAGGAATATAAGACGTGGGTAAAACGGAGCTGTTAAGTGTTTACTTTCTCTTGATACTGTATCTGTTACCATGGTACTGTATCTGCTTATGTGGTTAATTTTATGCCACTTTCACAGTAGCTTAGATTCACTTTGCCCAATACCATCTTAATAAGTAACCAGATATTGTGAGTGTTTTGTGTAGCTTGGATATTGTGAGGGTCAATTGAAAAGTAATCTAGGTGTTACGTTCTTCGTATGAAAAATTTTCACGATCATTTTTTATGTTTTTTCTCCTGTGTTTCTGCTTTACCGGTACAACGTGTTCGGTAAAGAAGATTAAACATCTATACCATATTATTTGAAAACTGACTTAATAAACGTTATAGAAAATCACTGCATCCTGTTTGTTGTTGTAGGTTTACTGTCAAGTCATCAAACAAACGACAGGATTAGAATCTGCGGACACATTGTCATCTCTGCGATACATACAGGTAAATTTCCTTCCTTTACATACTTTGCTTTGACTAAGAAATTTCATAGCTAAAATAATTAAATCACGTTACTTTAACTTAAACGGATGTTAATATATAATATTTATGCATAGATATTGTTTTCTAGAATAGGATCCCCGCTATGAGAGGTATCGGCTGTGTACGACGTATATTTGGGGGTCAATGGGGTTTTGTTAGGAACCAAATAAAGTTTGGTTTGGGTGATATTATGCTCAATTGTCGATGCCCGTGTTATTAGTTATTGTTTCGTTTCGTTACCTGCGGCTGTTCCCACAGTATAAATACTACTTCCCCCCCCCCCCCTTAGGTATCCAAATTTTTATTTGGGCCAAAATTTTTGTTTACTTAGGTATGCCACTTCGTCAATTAATTGGCAGGTTTACTCCATTGCAAATTATTGTTCCTGACGTTTTATCCTTATATAGATATACAACATGGCAGTCGCGTTTATTGTAACGTATGTTCTTCAATTGACTGTCTGGATATTAATCTAGAATTTTCTTTTTTTATATTTCCGTTTAAATTTGATGTACCCACGTATGTAAACATATGTTGTTATGGCGCCATACATGTTTCTGTCGAAAGGCCGTTGTTTTGTTTTTTTTCAAGGTGCTCTTGTGTATTTTGAAATTGTCGTCAAGTTAAGAACTCCACTTTTCAGTTGTTGTCTATTTCCCAACTCCACTCGTTTGTTTTATTGTTGCTAAAAGTATTTGAATACTGACTTTTGAGTTTTCAGTGGTTGCTTTGAAAAATAGTTGTTACGTTAGTGTACGCAAAATGGGTCTGAAAACATACTTGAATTGTTTTTAAGCAGTATGGTAATGATTTTGTTTCCGTGAAATGAATAAAAATGGGAGACTTGATTTTTTTATCAATTGTAAACTATCACACGTTACCAAATTATTACTTTTACATCTGATTCTTTGCTTGAGAAAAAACAACAAAGGCAAAACCACATTACTATTTGCGTTTCATTCTGTAATATTGTTTATATTTTTGTGCAAGATGATCGGAAATCGTGGTCTTGCCTAGATCTGTATTTAATTTTACAGCATTTTTTGTAATAGCATTTTAGCACGTTATTTCCTTACGTGCTAAAATAATTAAAAGGAATTTTTTAATGCAGACAAAATAATGCAGACAAGGAGAAAAGCGACAAAATAGAAACCCAAGAACTAGACCGTGTTAGTCATGAATTATTTGGTATCCAAATGGAATCTGGAAATATGAATATTTGTGTTGAAATGAGGCAGAAACATTGGTGTATCAGCTTGGCGTAAAATTAATACTTTAATAGCATTTAAATTTCAGGAAATCATAACATATTGAATCCAGCCCTTTACTTGGTCTTCGTTTTTGTTTGACAAGTATTCACTGTCTCCCATACTCACTTAACTGTTTTACACTGCATTGCAGATTTTGAAGTTTTGACAATGCTGTGAATGGGAGCTAAAACAAGACATCTGACTAACTAGTTACTTGTACGCATTATAATTGCATTTTCTTCCCTGTAATACTGTTGATGGTGAGTTGAAAACTTTGCAAGAAATAAAATGAAAAACAATTTATGTTTAGTAAAATATAGTAGAATAAGCACCATTTTTTGAGTAGCTATGCTAAAGGAAAATTAATGTGTTTCTGGTCTTTTTTGGTTGGTTTTGTTGTTGTTGTTGTTTGGGGTTTTTTAGGTGTGTGGGGGAAAGGGGGTCTTTTTGTGCTTAAGAACCATACAAGGGATAAAGTCATCAAGTGCACGGAACTGTGAATAAATGACTGGGCAGAAATAAAACCTTGAGTGAGTTCATCTTAGACTGTAAAGGCTGAAAATTTCTGTTATCCTACCATTTGAGGGAAAAACTAGATTCACTGAAAGATTTATTACAACGATGAAAAAAATATGTTTCATGAATATATTAAGAGATAGAAGTCAAACGAGAAGCAACAGAACTGAGGTGGCACCAAAGGGGAAACCTCATAAAACACTCACCATGTTAATACCAGCAGAAAAGACTGGAGACTAGTCACATGGGATGAGATGAGATGAGGCAAATGCTGAAGAATGGCAACAAGATTTGGATCTAGTAAGTTACAAACACGTCTCTGGACTCGACATGAAACGACGGGCCACCTCTCCAGATATGGCAAGAGTACTCCTTGATAGTCCAAGCATTGTCATTAATGAATATTCCTTAAGAGGAGACACAAGCTCACCAGGTTTAACTAACATCAGAACGACATTCCATGAGTGGTGGAGAGAGATAAGAGCTCAGCTTTCTATCAACAGCAAAATACTGTCAAGCTCGGTACAAAGAACCAATCATATTAGATGCAGACTTACTAATACGTTGTATATAAATACCTCCAGAAAGATCTGGAGAAACACACTTTTTACCATTTTGCTTTCCCCCCTTTTTTTACGATTCTCATCATTGTTTTTTTATTTTTATACTTTAATTGTTTGTCGCCAGGTTCTTGTTTGTATGTGCTGCACTTTCCTACCATCAAGAAGGATTCTGCGATACTTAAGATTTCACCTGAAAAGGTGTGTACCTTTTTACTTATTGTTATTGGTTATTGATTTAAATTTAATTGCGTAACATTTTGGGTGGTGTATCTCTTACTCATATTTTGGTGGTCACATTATTAGCTATTTAAATTGCTTTCTTTCGTTAACTGTGACTGTTCTCGCAGGATAAATACTACCCCATTTTCTTAAGTATCTAAATTTAACTGCAGGCCAATATAAATGATACCAAGCGTCTCAACATTCTGGATTGTTACATTTAGATAAATGGCATTGTAGGTCGATTGTGGTGGTAGAGTTTGATGATATAAACCTGAATTTTGAAAACCCCTTACGTGGCATCAAACATAAGACTGTCAAGCTTTTCGACACACCACACACTATCCCCTCCCTCTTTTAAAGTTCAGTCAAAATTAACTTGGGAACATTAATACGGTTAGACACCTTAACGCCACTATTACCTATTACGGAACTTCTTTACGAACTCGAAAATCAAACTTCCCTCTCGCTATCTTATGACGAGTGTCGCTTTGAGCACTGCACATAACAGCAAGATGCATCACGAAGGTTGCGTTTTGGAGTTATGATGAAGTCAATAAGGTGACCATGCCTTGATCGCTGATGTGGCCAAGTAACTTTGTACTTCATTTTACGATGAAAAAAGGTGTTGCAGATTGCAAGGTCCAATTGTGAGCACTGCTCTAGCAGCTTTAGGCCGTTAGCATTCACGGTACCAATTACATAACGGTAAAGAGCACTCTATGCCTCATAATCTTTCTCAACACGGGCATTGAAATTACCGAGAATCACTATTTTTTCATGAATTGGAGTAGATACAACAACAGAGTGAAGGGACTGTTAGAAACGTAAGACGTCGTCTTCATTCGCTTGAAGGGTTGATGCGTAGACCAAAAAAGTAGTGACGAATCTGTGCGAGAAAGGAACACGATGTCTCTCGATGCAATCAGAGATACCGGAAGGAAATTCTACAGCATCAACCAAAGGTGTTTTGATTGCAAAACCACCTCCAGCATCTCCACGTACACCCATGGGTTTACCAACCCAGAAGAGAATGTAGCCTGATACCTTTGTCCCATGCAATCTCTTTATCAATACCGTAGACTAATGTATGGCCATGTCTAAGGGATTCCCGGTCACAATCAATCTTACATTCCATGTAGCGACCTTGATTCATTCTGTTTTTGTTACTGTATTCGGTACTTTAAAACCGTTAAGTTGCCTCCCTAGCTGCATAACTATTTTAATTTGAGGAAGCTGTTGTACAGGTCAACATCTAGGTTATTCTGTTCACTTTGACTAGTTTTAAGTCGTGATTTCCAAAGGATATTTGCAGTTGGACTTTTCCTTGTGCTTTGTGGGATTGTTTATCGTATTCCTGTAAGACTTCTAATGCCCTGTCTTCTCAACCGACTGTGGAAACATTGCAATGATTTAGGCTTCCTTTGTTCGTTTGACAGACCTTTCATCATGGTCGTGGTGCATTTTGAAAGGTAAACAAATATGCTCCCTCAAATAGTTCTTCACTACTATCACCTGTTAGTTGAGGGATATTTATTTTGTTATTTATTTATGACTCTGCCCATATCTTGAGGATGTTCCACGGTACCTAGCCAGGCCATAGGTTGACTCGCGTTTGGTCATTTACATTTGTTATTTTTTCGATTCGGCCACAAGTTAATATATTTCATTCCTTGAACTGCTCGGCTTTGGAACTCTGATCCATCCTATTGTTCTCCTTTGTTCTTGAATTGCCTTTCTTGATTTTTCCTTTCATCAAGTGGTTTGATTCCTTGTTGAACCTTAAAGTTCATTCTCTATCACTGGATTCGACCCTCCATATACCTAGCGCATCGCCTTGTGGAGGTCAGACAATATATCGCGTTATTTGTCTTTGAATACCCTGGAGGGAAGTCGATTGCAGCCGCACACATTCTCTCAATATTGTAGCTTCTTTCAGGATTGAGAAATGTGTTTTTTTTATCCTTTTAAAATATTGAAACAAATTCAAGCTGCCTTTAGCGTATACACTTTTTACTTCTGTATTTTAAACTCATCCATCTTATTCTTGTGTTAACCTGTGTGTGATCTATCTAAAAAATTTTGTGTCACGTTTAGCTCAAAACTTATGAGTTATTTGCTCCCTACTGATACTGCAAACTGATGCTAACTCTTTCGTTACTATTAGCTGCTATTTTTCATGGACGTTTAGTTAGTTTTCTCTGTTACTTTTCGTTCTTATGTTTTCCAGGATAAGAGAAAAATTTCCTAACTCAGAATTGGCCAAGTTTTCAACGTTTGCGCTTGAAAACCTGAAAAGAACAAGATCAAGGTTAGTATATGTACAATTTAATTTTATGTGCTTAGCAAGTTAGGAAACTTTTGTTTTACAAGTTTTTTTGTAAGATTTTTTTTCAGAATTTGACATTTTTTACTTGTGAGTCGACTAGTTGCGTTTGACATACGCTTGTTGATGTCATCTGGATGTATGTTGAATATTTTTAGGCATTCTGTATTTTATTGATTCATAGGCGTAAGTGTCGCGCGTGTTCAAGGAACACCAATTGTGAAGAAGTATTTCTTTAATTTAGACGAGTAGAAAAATAATAGTTGAAAAGGTTCCGGAAAGACTTTTTTTGTAGATGACCATTTAAAATTTATTAACATAAGATTTATGAAATTTAAGTAAATTTTGCAAAACTTATTAGTAATAAACTATACAATTTGCATTTTGATAAAATGTGCATAATCAAGGAATTGTTTTTCCTAGAAAGTGATTGCCTATTATTTATGCTTAAGCATTATTTTGTTGTTTTAGGGAATTCCCACCATCGAGAGAGGAAGTTATAACATTGTTGGTAAGTGAGTGGCGTTTTTCATATCGGAAGATCACATTTTATAATATGACATGGCAATATTAGATTTCATCTTTCCTAATTGTGACCAGTTGTACATCAAATGTAGAAAGAACTTTCAACATTACAAAAAAGGATTTCCCAATTCGCGACATGTGTTTTGTTTTCAGCCTTGTAGAAATCGTGATTAAAAAAAAGAATCGTGATTAAAAAAAAAATAGACAATATGGTTTACCAATCAAGTTTGAAAAACAAAAAAATAAAACTTAACCTGAACTGGGGAAGCATAGACAATATTTATTCACTTACGCCGTCTATTAAATTAAAGTTAAAATTTGGACTTCTCATTTTAAAACACTTCAAAGTTTGTATTTTTAAATTTAATCTCCCTTTGTTTTTTGTGGGTTTTTTCTCGCCCAAAACTAACATTTTTTTCAATTAATAAGTCACCTCTTGAGGGACCATTATGGAAATAAGGTCAGTTTGACCTTTTAATGTTATCCCTGCCACTTCAATTAGGGGTGATCTGTCATTATTTTTCTCAAATTGTAATATTTTTATGCAACATTCTTTTTAGTATTAATTCATACAAAAGTTTGTAAATTAACTTTAAATTGTAATTTATTGACTTTCTAGGCCTTTCTTCTTTTTTTTTAACATTTGTAAACATTTTTCATTTTATGTTTGTGGCAAATAACAACTTACTTACTTAAAGAAATCCATTGGGTATATACCGGTGATTTCGCTACATTGATTATTGGGTACAAGCTTAATTATATTAATTTTTGTTTGTTTGTTACTTTTTTCTATACCGTGCCTCTCTGGTTCTTATGCACTCTCGCAATCTTTTATCTAACAAATCTATTTTGAAAAGTTATTTTTTTGGCTTTTTTGTAAACAACAGAAAGTCGATTTCTTGGTGGGCTTTCAGTGACACGACAGACGTTTTTTGGTGAATTCAAGCGAATTGTACGTCAAAAGTTAATTTGAATTCGGAAATATGACAGAGGTTTGGACGAAACTTGGATTAAGATACGTACTATTTAGCAAAAGGATCTGTCTGGAGAAGAGAATTTTAAACATGACAAATATACTGGTGTGCAGTTTTAAGGGGACGTTGTTATCTTGATCAATCATGTCATTCCAATCAGTGTTTTTCCTTGTTACAGAAACCCATTTTCACTGCAAAGTAAAAAATGGGAAAAAAGAGACTTCATAATAGACTGTCAGAATTTTACCTGCCTTAACGCATTTCTACCATTAGGAGGGGCTACCTTTGTTCTGTAAATAACCCGAAATTATACTACCTGATTTGGGGTAACCTGTTGGTCTCGCAATACATTAGTTATCTGATGAACTTACGTAATGAAATAATGTGCTTGAGCCAACTTCATGTTGGATCTTCACTGCGAGTATTACTGTTGTACTCTGTTCATGTACTCTTATTTGTACCTGTTCTGATGCCGGTGACAATAACATCTAAATGCACTGTTACGGTGGAGATGGCAGGGAGACTAAATCCCCATTCTTTTCAAAATTGTTTCCGTTTCTGTGACAACATCCGGGTTTTTTCATATTACAGTTTAATTCCTTTTTTGTTCATTATTCCACATTGTATATTTGCTTGTCACTGGTTTAGGGTCGAAGAGAACTGAACGCGACTGTTTATTGCTATGGAGGAGGTAACTGCAAAATTACAATTAATTCTTCCACAACAGCAGGAGAAGTAAGTGCCTCATTTTTTTTAACTCATATAAATTCATTCTTATTTTCGATTATTTTTTAATTAATATATATACAAGGTTTACTACTAAAAATCGACTAAGTTATTGAGCTAAACTATTAATCTCCCAGTCTTTTTTTTATGTGGAAGACCAATGTATGTTAACACCTTCCATTTCAAATTGCCTTATTCAGATTGGTAGTAATTGTGATACTAATTTTGCTGATAACACCACTTTTTATTTAATAATGGAGATTAGCTGTGGTGGCGATGATAGAATTGATACATTTTAATGTTGATAACTACGATTATTTTGATCAAAATGTGTTTAGTAACAAAATTATATTTTCAGTTGTCCTTATACTTTGTTAAGATTTCACCAACTTGATCTTTCGTTTCAATGTACGTAAGATAATATTGAGCTCAAATGTTCAAACATTACAAAAGCAACAACGTCATCAATAACACCATCAACAATGTCATCAACAACGCCATTAACAACGCCATTAACAACGCCATCAAGAACGTCATTAACAACGTCATCAACAACGCCATCAACAACGCCATCAACAACGTCATTAACAACGACATCAACAACGTCATCAACAACGTTATCAACAACGCCATTAACAACGACATCAACAACGCCATGAACAACGTCATCAACAGCGCCATTAACAACGTCATCAACAACGCCACCAACAACGTCATCGACAACTTCATCAACAACGNCGTGTCACTTGTCAGTTTTAGAAAGCCTATCTTCTCGTTTTTTATGTTTCATTCGTGCTGTACGTTTCTAAAATATGTTGAAAACAAAACAAAATCTTGATTCGAATAGTCAAAGTATAATATGCTCACAATAAAAGTTGTTTAAATAAAGTTGCTTTTATTTTTGTCTGTAAGACAAAATTTACCAAAGGTTTTGTAGTCTAACGCGCTAAATGCAATTTATACATCCTTAGTCGTTTAATCACCTGGATTTCGCGTATGCTGTTTGACAGAAAAGCCATGCAATAAATCTCATCAGTTTTTTACTGGTTTTTTTGGGGGGAGGAGGGGTTAGAGGGTTTGCTTGTGTTTTGTTTGTTTTGGGATTTTTTTGTTTTTCTTGGGGTTGGGGTTTTTCTCTTCAGACCGATGTTGATCCAGGTTAAGTCACTCGGTATTTTTTCATGCTTTTTTTGATATCAAGTTTTTCTTGAGAAAATTCACTTAATGCATATGTATATTCTTTCTTCACGCAATACTCCTTACGGGTCACAGGACACTGACTTAACATGTTATTTTGAATAAACAGACAACCCCCCTTCTATGCACTCCTGAAGAAATGCTTCCATAGGTTTTTTCTCCTAGAAGTTTGATCACATTCCCAAATAATGCTTTATTATGGTATTCAGTGCCACCTAGTTAAAGAAACATGATCTATTTGCACAGCTGGAAAAGAAGAAGACCATTATCGGTTTCCCTTGCCAAGGCCATATCTCCCTAAGACATCCCATCATGATCTAATCATGATCCATTTGCGATCTCCAGCTTATCTTGTTAAACGGGAGGTTGTAACTCTATAATAAATATGTAGAAAGTCTTGCAGAAAGGTAAAGCTCCATTTTTTTATGAAAAGTAACAATCTAGCCAATTAAACTAAATCAAGTTGAAATTGAAAAATAAATACGTAATCCCGAACCAGATAAAAAACAGAAAATAACTACAGTAACGTTTTCTTGAAATTTCACTTTATGACAGATGTTCTGCATATGTTAGTATTGTAATCTCTGCGCTTTTTTATTAGGTTGTCAAGACACTTTGTAAAGGCTTAGGTGTGAAATCAGACCGATGTATTTTTGGACTTTTTGAGCAGTGTGGAACCTTGGAGAAAAATATTGAAGATAGAGTTATTTTAGCTGATACTTTGTCCAAATTTGAAAGGTATACCGATTGTGTGATTACGGATTCTGTTATGATTTTTTCTCGTTGAACCATCCTAGTTATGTTTTCATAGCTACCAAAGAAAGTCTTGAAGGCTATTTTTCTGACCAGTTTGTCGCAAGGGGTGCCATATAACACAGTATTGAATTACCTTGTAAATTATAACACGGATTTGGCTGGTGTGCCCAGAAAGAAACCGTAGTAGTTTCCAGCTGTGTTTGTCTATCTTCTTTTTTCAATTAATTTGAATGTGCTGTTCTTACTGCATATTCAATTCCCCACTTCATTTGATGTGTCTAACAGTTGTTACATTTTTTAATCATCGTATGTTCTTGTTTTTTTACTTCGAAGGTGATTTACGCCTTGTTCCGAATTGTCCGTTTTCTGCTCCTTAAGTACGAACTTTTCACGAACGTCTTTTGGTATTTGTAATTTTTTTTCACGGCGAAAACCACCACTGCCATCCACCCAATTTTGTCATTGGTGCAAAAAGACAGTGGTCTCTATTGAATTTGTACAATATTTATTGGCGGTTATTGATTGCTGGTCTAACCCCTTTTTAGATTATTTGGTAAATATTATTTACGGCATTTTGCGTTACATTTTTGTTGTGTTTTTTTTTTGTTTAATCTAGATATCGAATGCTTGGTATTAAAGAAGGTAAAAGCAAGTGGAGACTATTTTTCAAAATATTCGGCTTTTTACAGCCAGAGAAGATTGATTATGAAAGTGTCGAAGGAATGTTTCTTTTTGAGCAGGTATTCTTTATATTTTCTTAGTTAGTCGAAGTTAAGAAATATGTCAGCAACTAATTTTTGTCTATATTAGCCAAGAGAAGTGGTATAAAACTCCAGAATGCATTGGAGAACAGCAGACGGAGAAAAATGCTGGAAAGACTGAGATCATGGTGAACGCAAAGTACAGTGAGGAAAGAATCGAAAGAGGATACGCATAACCAGTGTTCAAGCAAGTTTGGGAGTTCAGTTGCTTAGGGTCAATTCTAAGGAGCACATGGGAAGTAAAGAAGAGTTGAAAGAAAGGGTAAAGAAAAGCTGAAAGAAATGACTTGAATTGAAAGGCATAGTGTCCGATCGAAAAATGCAAAGAAAGGGAAAGTGTAGAGTATACAAAAGTGTGGTGAGACCAGTCTTGATTTTTGGTGGAGAGACATGGGCACCAAGGAAATATGAAGAGGATCTGCTTTTACGAACAGAGATAAGGATGCTCCGATACATCATGGTTATATCACTTTGGGGAAGATGTACACTTTTGGGAGGAGGTCAAGGGTTGTCAGCATTGCAGATAAACTACTTAGAGCCGGCAGGTTGCGATGGTATGGGCACATAGCGAGAAGAATTGAGCAGAAGTGAATATGTAAAGCATGGAAGAAGTCATTATCAGGCAAACAATCGATAGGAAGGCAGAGGATGAGATGGAGTGATGTGTCCAGGGAAGACATGGAGAATAAAGGTGTACGACCGGATAAGGCTGCTGAAAGAAGAGTGTAAAGGAGGAAGATTTGTACTGCAGACCCCTGATCACTTAGACACTGCCTACGGAAAAGGAGAAAATGAAATGTGTCATTGAAAAAACTGTTTTAATGGATCAAGGTATTTTGCGTGGGTTCAGTTTGACATTGATATTGGTGATGCCAAATTACGTGGTTATACGCTGTTGTAATGAAGATGCTTGCAACAAGCGTTTCTTAGTACTGCAGGCCTTTGATGCGATTATAAAACTTATAATTTTTCTATGTGATAAACGTAAGGCTGTCTTGGTATCCATCTTCAATACGTGCATACATACCAAGTGACAGTGTTTTATTTGCAAACGTATTAAAAAACCACAGGAGAACGGGATATTTTGTGGTTCATTTTTTGTTTGGATTTTGTTTGTTTGTTGGTTTGTTTATGTAAGACGTACAAGAGGATGAACAATAGGAGCACAGTTCACTTCTTTTTTAGACTGCAGAAAATGTTGTTCGTGGCAAATACCCTCTTCCAGAAACAACACTTTGTAAACTGGCTGCTTTACGGCTTCAGTTTTTGGATGGAGATTTCAAACCGGGCGCTTGGATGTAAGTACATGATTAAATCATTGGTTTTTTTTTTCAGATGATATGTCGTGTATTAGTTCGTACAATTTCTGAAATTCAGATCGTTTGGAAGAGATATGTTAAGCAATATTTTAATCAATAAGAAAGACAAGGGATGCAAAACTCGACATCAAAACCAGGACTGCTTTCGACGTTTGAGCGCTAAAACTGTTCGTGTGTTATTTCCTCGGCTCCACTTTCCTGAGAAATATAATTACATTATCGTTTTCAATTGTTTTAGATAGCCAATCACAATACGTTTCCGGTGACTTACGTTTATTTATTGTGATGTCATGGTCCTGTCGAGGGCCAACGAAAAACCTTTAGACTGAAATCAAATTGATTTTTATTTTAATACCGAAGTTTTGTTCCATAAATCATTAATAAGATCTTTATAGAATTTATAGAATTTTTAATAATACTCTTAGTTTTGAAACCTATTAAGATATTAAAATAAATTTTTTAACTTGGAATGCTCTTTTACTTCGAATGATAGACCCGATGAAGACATAGCAAAAGTATATCCTGTGACTAAATCGAAAAAAGGAAACGTCAAAGGTTTCGCAAAGCAAAAACAGACTATAAAGGTGCGTTTCAGTGAGTTTTCGTCATCAAATATTTTTATCTAAAACTATTTTTCCAAATAGTTTTANATGGTCCTGTCGAGGGCCAACGAAAAACCTTTAGACTGAAATCAAATTGATTTTTATTTTAATACCGAAGTTTTGTTCCATAAATCATTAATAAGATCTTTATAGAATTTATAGAATTTTTAATAATACTCTTAGTTTTGAAACCTATTAAGATATTAAAATAAATTTTTTAACTTGGAATGCTCTTTTACTTCGAATGATAGACCCGATGAAGACATAGCAAAAGTATATCCTGTGACTAAATCGAAAAAAGGAAACGTCAAAGGTTTCGCAAAGCAAAAACAGACTATAAAGGTGCGTTTCAGTGAGTTTTCGTCATCAAATAGTTTTAGATAATACCATGTCACTGTTTTCTAGATTACTTTAGTATTTTTATTTTAACTTTCTACCAGATTTTATGCACATTTGTTAAATGCTATATAAAATTGCCATATTCGAACAAGTCAAGTCACCCTTTCTCTTATTACCTATATTGCATCAGTTACGAATGCGAGTGTAAACAAGATAGACTTGTAAACCACCTAGACCTCGTTAATAGGGTGACTGTATAAGCTTTTAATAAAAGGTATAAATGTTTAAATATACCAAGTATGGGACATGGCAGGTAGAAATAAGAACTTGGACCAATCAAGTTTCACTCTTACATATTGACCCGCTATTTGTGGCCTCGTGTTCATGAAATTGAAATGGAAAACTTGAATTAGTGACGACCGAAACCCGTAACGTTTTGAGTTCTGTTTTTGTTCATTTTACTGCATCAGTTCAAACTGAAGTTCTCTTGCGGAAGGGTTAACGTATTGGCAGGGCTTTGTGATACTCCCCTCAACCAAGACTTTTTGCCTTTAAAAAGAAAATTTGACATTACCTGATAATTTATATTATATAATATACCTCAATGAACTCACACCTACAATAGCATATGTATCTTAGTTTTACGATTTTATGAATATTTTAATCAACCATTGTAGATAATGACGGCATTGAAGCAGTTACTTCCCCATGAAGAATGATTTATCCTGTGAATAACTAAAGCTTATCAATTTTCATTGCATGAATGACTTTTAAATGTTATTTGAAGAAAACCCTATCAACTTGGGTTTTCTATTTCCGACGGTTAGAAACCAACTTTTCTGTGCTTTAAAGGGTGATTCGGCTACTCTTTACAAGATAAAACAAAACTAAAAAGAAAATTTAAAGGGTTGTACTCTTTGGTAGTTGGTTAGCGTCAGCCTTGTTTGGAATGAATCTCAATATCTGTATCAGCACCAAATGTCATATAGTATCTGTATTAGGATTTGTTGTGCTGGTGCTGGGTTTTGTATTATATGTAGAGGACGTGCAGAGATAAGTCAATGAGTGTTATGTGTTCTTTTATTTTAGGGAACTATAAGAAAAGCGATTTCACCCTTCAGATCAGGTATGCTTTTAATACCTTTTCTCCGCATTGTGTAAGAACGTTTAAGGGCGAAAGTGTATTTATTACATGACCTATTTTCATGATTTCATGGTACTGTTTCATTCTAGTTTAGAGAGCCTGTGAGATGCAATAATTTTAGATAAACAAGTATCCAACGTTTATACATTCTTTGCGACCTTTTTTAAGTTGTGTACGGTTTGTAGTTGAAGGATACATGATCTTGAATTTAGATTTTAGGCCAAACCTGTGCCATATATTCCCATGTATTGGTATAGTTTACGGTTTATATTACTAGTGACTCTTTTTACCAACTATTCCAAATAAGAGTTAATTAGGCTAAAATATAAAAGGCCGTTGTAAACTTCCGCCCGACAAAAATTAAGTGAGTAAGCCCATTATGGTAAAAATGGCTATTTTTCACAGACAGCATTATCCTAAAATGATAGTAAATATGTAATAAATGATGGATATTGTGGAACGGAGCGTGCTAGGGTGGTTACTTGGTATCACTCAAAAGCAAAGGGTTAAAAATGAAGCATTAGAAATGCACGTGTTACCAGACGCAAGCAAGTATGCTAAAAGAGAGAAACCTCCCTGCTGACAAATAGCAGGGTATTATAGCTACCTCTGATTATTTACTTATTACCTTTAATGCAGGCGAAATCGAGTTAGAAGAAAGCCCTATTGAAGTTAATGAAGAGGAAGAAATGTCAGCATTAAAAAGTCAAATCTGTGATCAGTGGAAAAAATATCAGGTAATATTTTTTCTCTGCAATTGTTATATGGCCCGTGATAAAGCATATTTGTATATTTTGTATGTTGATGTAAGAATTATGCCAAGCAATAGGTTACCTGTAGCTTTCTTAATGCAGGTTTTGCTACAGGAGCTGCTACCATAAACAGTAATTGATGTAGCAGAATACCTTAAATAACAGGAGGTTTTACCATTCGAACACACATTGTTAGGAATGATTATGTTGGACTAAAAACATTCTGAGCATCTATTAACTTTGTTTGTTGTTCTGCAATTGTTATTGCCTGAGTATTTGAAACACTATGCCCATCGTGGTAAACCTAAATCGTGGTTTTAATCAACTAAAACATTGCTAATGATTACAACTAACAAGACGTTTGAGAAACGAACAAGATGGCGAATGCAAAGTCAAAACCGCTGACCAAAGTAAAAACAGGCTCGGCACGTGGAGCGGAGTTCCTAATAAATGTTTATGTCACCCATCAACTTCTTGTTTATTCATTTCCCATTGTTAGGAAATAAAAAATTTGAGATCTACAGTTCATTTATGGTTCCGAATACATTCAATTTTACATTGGAAATCTATCATTTTAGCAGTGATTTTGATATTAAGGCTTTTATGACTGAAAAAAAGAGAGTAATGAGCCAAGCCTTTACGCTTTCCTCCTCAGTTAATTTGCAAGGTTTGATGAGCGTGTGTTTTCTGTTTTTTTATGTTTTGCTTTCTACCCCAGGAATGATAAACATATTACTGCAATATTCTTCGATGGCTGCTTTGCCTCTATTCATCATTTTATGTGCGTCTGCTGTGGTTTATTTCCCCATTTTCTTTATTTTTTCTGAGTTTGACTTAGTTTGGCTGCACCTTACTATGGAATTTTGTAATTAAACATTGTTAACTGCTTTGGCTATGAATTCAACTGGACATAACATGGTCTTTTGTGAGACACCAAAGTTTTTGGCGTCTGAGAATTTGAAGTGGGTGCCTCATGGTTACTGGCTACTTCAGCTGTTCCCCTCGTCAGATTTTGTTCAGTTTTTTTCTTACCTTTGGTTCGTTTCTTTACCTTTTTAAGGGTTTTACAGCAAATGAAGCACAAGACGAATATATGGATGTTGTCAAGGGATGGGCAGGTTTTGGATCTTCTATGTTCGATGTTTCGGTGGGTAGAAAATCTCATTGTTTGACTGTGTAGTTTTCAAGATTTTCTGACCTTTGGTGAAAATTTTAATAGCTGTTAGGGCTTAGTATTAAACGTCATTTAAGATATGGCTTTACTATAACTTTTATAAAGAGCAGGACAGAGGAAGTAGCTTAAAATAATGGTGGGATAAATGAACAAGTCATATTCGAATCATTAATTTTTTGAGTTGCCAATAGAATAACGATATTTAACTATTCATAATACTGCATATTTAATAACTGCCTTTTTGTTTGATATATTTCAATAGATACTACACTGTATTAGCTTAGACGAATTCGATATAAACATCTTTCTGCTACTCTGATTATGTAGATTTTCGTATAGGAATAGTTTACTTACTCCATTTTATGTCTTGCAACATAGAAAAAGAGCCATTTTTTGGTACAAGGTTTGATTGATAAGTTATTGGCCGAAGATACAACGAGATGATGTGTGTAGTTTTGACAAAAAACACTTACAATTAATTTCCTTAGATAAAACTCAAATTTAAATTTTACCTATTTATCGGAATTTACAACTCGGCGACATTTAAGTCAGCCAAACTTCCACCAACATTTTATTTCACAAGTCCATAATGTTGACAACTGCTGACTGAGTGTGAATACCAAACACCATGTTCTCCATTTTCCTGATTTGAAGCCTTGAGTCCTGTTCCCCAAAATAGAAAAGAAGCTTAGTGCTTCCCATTTCGTCACAGATGACACCACCACTGCTGTAGTTCACTTAACTTTAACGGAGAAGGGATGTGTGGCCTCCGGATTTGATCGACAAAGTGTATAAACTTCTAAGGAGCGAGAGGTGGGGCCAATAAGTTACCAAACACCCTCCATTTTCCTGATTTGAAGCCTTGAGTCCTGTTCCCCAAAATAAAAAAGAAGTTTAGTGCTTCTCATTTCGTCACAGATGACACCACCACTGCTGTAGTTCACTTAACTTTAACGGAGAAGGGATGTGTGGCCTCCGTATATGATCGACAAAGTGTATAAACTTCTAAGGAGCGAGAGGTGGGGCCAATAAGTTATCTATTATATGGACTTTTAAAGTATATACTTTTATCGTACTTAGAAATTTCACTCGTTTATGTACGTGATATATTGCCTTTTAAAGGCTGCACATTAGACTGGTAGACTCTGCTTATTTTTGTCCTTTTTTTTTTGTTTGTTTAGACAAGGGATCCTTCCTTACCTGGTGACCTTTGGCTGGGTGTCAGCTACAGAAATGTGGCAATATACAAAAGGGGAGATTCAAGGCCAATTATCTCTTATTGTTATGAAGAGTAAGTTACCCTATTTACGAATGGAAAAATCTTGATTGTTCTCATCAGTGTTAAGGGTTCTCTTTATAGTTTGTGGTATTGGCTGAGTGGTCAAATCAATAGATTACCAGACAACAGGTTCGCGATTTGAATCCTAGAAGTACTGTTCCCAGTTTGTTTCTCCGTTATAATTGGCACACTTGTCAATTTTTAATCTTAGTCTTTAACCTTAACGCCACTCACTTGTAGGAAGCAAACGTGAGGAGAACTTTTACTTTATTAGCCTTGGTTAGTCGGGGATTTTTTATATTTAATAGGGGTTTTTGCGCTATAGTTTTATTTATCTTTGGGTTTCTTTTGTCCGTTTTGGAGAAAATATTATGGAGATAATATTTTAGTTTTTGAACAAAACAACGTAAAACTATTCATTTTATTTACCTGTATACGTCACTCAGGTGTAACAGTTGTTAGTAGCAGTATAGCATCTTGTTTCCATTTATCCTGTGGTCAATGTATTGAAGCGTCCATCTCTTTACTTGTGATCCGAAACGTAGAGTACACTATTCTAATATCTGCCGTATTTCAGAGCAGTGCATTCATAAGAATTATATATGACGTAAATGGGGGAAAGATCCATGGCACATGGTGCAGTGCCATCACCAACATCAAGATCTGCAGCTAACGTTTGGCAGCAGCCTAATCAGTACAAACTTTGTATTGTTATGTTTGTGGTGGTGGTGGTAGTGGTGGTGTATGTGTATGTGTATTTGTATTTGTTTGTGTGTGAAATATGTACAACACACGACATTCGGGGTGGTTTTTACCGAAAAAAATAGACAATCAATTTGTTACTTTCTCTGGCAAAACACTTGTTGTCGTTCTTAGTGAATTTAACTAGCGGAAGTGTTTTTGAACCAACTGGGTTTTTTATCATTTTTTTTTTTATTTAATATGAAACGGGAAACACCACTATTAAGGAAATTTTGAGTATGGCGTGTTTCTTCGGACCAACAGGATGTCAAATTTGTTGTTGGTGGTGGTGTTGGTGTTTATGTTGGTGTGTGGGGTGTGTGGGGGGGTTGCTACAAACTGACTGAAGAAATCCAGTTTATGTACTGTATTGGTCATTACTTTGAAATTATCTTTTTGTTTTTCGTTGTAGCATATTATCTTTTGGTGCTCCACAACAAAATACGTATCGCATTATTGTCACTGGGCGTGATCCTATTACATTTGAAACTGACATGGTAAGTGGGTATTCCGGTTTATAAACTGTTATTGTACTATATTACCTGTTATTTTCGTATTATTTTACGCTGTTTATAGAAAACATTTCTACAGCAAGGGTTACGATAATAGTGACCGATATTAACAGTATTAAAAACACTAGCTAGCACTCATGGCTGTTAATGTAGAGAATAGTTTTAGCCCAGGATATTCAACTGCATTAAGTCATTGATCATAGATCATATTGACCCTCCCAAAGTACCACCATGCCAATAAACAAAGAAAAGGTGAAGTAAAAAGACTTAGGAGTATCTATTACTTAAATAAATAAGAGTTCAGTTAGAATATATACATTGGATATTGTTACGCAGTGACTACAAACGGCGCCTAGTTTACAGTTTTGATTGCAGTTGCAGCAATTTTAGTATTTTGAGAGGGTTTTTTTTCCCTGGAGGACATTAGGAGGGCCAGGTGCTCACTGGTATTCTTCATGTAAGGCAGACGTATACGTTTCAGGGGTTCTTTATCTTCATGATTAGGTCCAGTGGTTCTGTGTGAGGCTCTCTGGACATCCTTAGCGTGGTATCCATTGGATAAGAGAAACCTTTGAAGGTGTCTTTTCTGAGGTCATGTTAGTTAGAAATAATGCTTCTTGCTCTTCCAAACAGAGTGGTGATGACACTATTTCCAGCTGAGACTGGATGGTGTGATGCATTATTTAGGTACTGGTCAGTGTGGGTTGGTTTCCTTTAGATGGTAACGGAAATGCTGCAATCTGCAAGCTTCTTCACTAGGACATCCAGAAGATAAAGAACCCCTGAAACGTATACGTCTGCCTTACATGAGGAATACCAGTGAGCACCTAAGACGAGCCCTCCGACAACACAACATTCAATGCTCCTTCTTCACTACATCCACCTTAAGGAAGATCCTCTCAAAATCAGAAGACCCAGTTCCACATGATGAAAGAAACAACATAGTTTACAGACTACAATGTAAAGACTGCCCTGCCTCCTACATAGGTGAATCGAAGCCTTCCTTGGGTCAAAGAGAAAAAGAACACAAGAGAGCTGTTCAGAAAGGTGACACCAAGAATCATGAAATAGCCGAACACTGCTGGACACAGGATCATACCTTTGACTGGGAAAATAAAAGAATTATAGACAAGGAAATCAATACAACAACAAGAAAAATAAAAGAAACAANCCTTAAGGAAGATCCTCTCAAAATCAGAAGACCCAGTTCCACATGATGAAAGAAACAACATAGTTTACAGACTACAATGTAAAGACTGCCCTGCCTCCTACATAGGTGAATCGAAGCCTTCCTTGGGTCAAAGAGAAAAAGAACACAAGAGAGCTGTTCAGAAAGGTGACACCAAGAATCATGAAATAGCCGAACACTGCTGGACACAGGATCATACCTTTGACTGGGAAAATAAAAGAATTATAGACAAGGAAATCAATACAACAACAAGAAAAATAAAAGAAACAATCAATTCCCTACAATGCAGCAATCATCAACAGTATATCCTACACCCTTCCAGTAATATGGCTTCCAGCACTAAAGAAAGAAACACAACAAACACAACATAGGTATGACGCCACTTCCCGAAACAACTCGACGAAGGGAGAAGTATCTCTCGAAACGTAGCTCGGAAAAAGCTTAACGACTCATGACATGATAAAGCTCTTACATCTGTGTTCACATACCAGTTATTGTTGGTCGCATTTGCCTAAGTATTATTATTATTAAAGAACATATTCTTTCCAAAAACAGATTGGAGTACAAGATAGATCGGTCCAAAGTTTTTCGTATGTGTGTCTGTCCGTCTGTCTGTATGTCTGTGAAAAACAGAGTCAAAATAGTAAACCTGAGGAATTTCTTGTGCAAGTAAAAGTTTAACATATCTAACGACCATCAAGCATACGTAATATGGTTACATTCAGAGCGATTCACTGTAAAACGAGTTTGACATTTGACAATTCTCAAAAGACTAGCATTTGTTTTTGTAGTTGATATTGACTGCCGGTTTTTTTGTTTTATATGCAAGTTTGCTCTGTGATTGTGGATCCATTATTTCAGGTGTGAATACCTTTTGTTCACCCCTAAATAATATATGTTTTGTTTGTTTTCTAGGTGGTAGAGATTGCCAAGCTAATGAAGGCTTATATAAATGAAATAGTAAAGAACGCGCGGCGTGCAAGTCAGATATTACGTGAAACTTTGCACTTTGTTGGTGAAGGGGAGAATCGTTAGGGAATTAATTTACTGAACAAACAATTTTGACATAGTTATAAATATTTTATTGGTCAATAGAATATATAGGATAAGATGACCGTTGTGAAAGAAATATGCGTTTCAGCTTAACTTTGTTATTATGCAACCTGCTGTTGTATTCGAAGTTATCAGTGATCCCTTTAGGGTTTTTTATTTCTGCGGTTGGACTTTTTGTCACCATATAATCAGGCTTTAATCGAAAAACATCGTCATAAGCCAGGTTATGCCATTCCTCAGTATTATTGCCTGACAGCTAGTTTTACAAGAACTTGATTAACATTAAGGATTGTCACTGCTTTTTGGTGGATTTGACACAATAAAGATAGCATAATTAAAAGAAATTAACCAATGAAAGGAAATTATAGCTGAGGTTTTTTACCGGTGCCAAGTACTATATAATATAAATCAAAGAGTTTTACAATTGATAAGAAATCATTCCATCCTGAAGAAATGAGGCGTTATTTTTTAAGTAACGGGGTGATGATATTGCATTCAGTTTGGGGGGCTTTGCTTTTGTGTAATAACTTCAACAGAACTCGTTATATCTTAAACAAAAGCTAAACTCAGGACAAGGTTATCATGTAATTTGAAAACTTTGATTTATTAGACGAGGTAGTAGACTTTTCAGGATATCAGTTTTTTGAATCCATATACAGAGAAACGATAACCATCCTTGCCCATTACTCTATGTACAGTGTTGATAAACTGTGTGTTGCGATTTCCATTGGTTGTTTGGCGTTGAGTTTTTGATGTTTTCAAATAAGATAGTTTTGTTGAAG
The DNA here is from genome assembly GCA_003991215.1 of Morbakka virulenta. Classification (NCBI taxonomy): domain Eukaryota; kingdom Metazoa; phylum Cnidaria; class Cubozoa; order Carybdeida; family Carukiidae; genus Morbakka; species Morbakka virulenta. Next base: position 570,887 of record RDPX01000039.1, on the reverse strand, counting down.
GAAATAAACCTTAACAAGCTGTCCATAAAAGGTGGGTTTCCCAGTGGAGAAGGTAGAGAACTTCCTTAACTGCTAATAACAGGGGTCTCATTGTTATTACAATTTTGATATGTTGTGCTCTTTGGAGGCTTATTTAGTTTTGTTTGGTTTGGTTTATAAAGCATTTTGATTATTGGAATATTAAATATTACAGAGTGAGTACAACGACAAAAAAAGAAAAGTATACTTCGTGGCTGTCGTAAACCTACGGTCAAGTTACAGCTGTTGACGGCATGTTTATTGTTCTTTTTACCTGTTGAGACTGGCCTTTATTGGGAGAGTAGATATTAGTTTTTGATGTCATTAAGGTGTTGGTCTCTAGAAACTCTTCCTCGTTGCCAAAGTAACAATATTTCACTTCCTTCATAGGCTGTTTTTAAGAAGTGCCCAAATAAGTGTTGTAGTTAAAAGACAAACCACCATCCTTTTTTACAGTTGAAATGAGGCCCTCTCAAATAGAGGCCAGAGGGACTGGGGTGTAAGCGTGGACTTTATTTCAGAAAGTTAGTTATTTAGGTTTGGCGTTATTAGGTGTGACGATAACTTAAGTACTTTATATAGGGTTTACTCAGCAGCTTTTGGCGCTTTTTGTGGATAGCGACTGTTGTGGTGTGCGTTAGCGAAATGACCGAATATTGGGTTTCGTATAGTCTACAGCCGGGTTTTCTCCCGCAACAAGTCATTTCTACTGTATCTACTATCAAGATTTCCTGAACCTAAGTGTCACAAGAATGTGTGGTGTTAATACATTGATTCATTGACTACCTGTTGTTACTATTTGACCAGCTTGTTTTTTGAAAATAGACAATGATCGTCTGTTATGTTCAGTCGTGGGTATGTGTTTTTTGACAGGATTAATTCCAAGTAATAGCCTGAGTTAGTTTGGAATCAAAGGAAAATGAAAACGATGAGTTGAATCTGTTTGAGGTTGAGCCTTCTTTGTTTTGAACAAATATTTGGATTACTGTTATGTCCATGAAATAGAAAGAGTCAGTGTCAAGAGAATTCAATCCAACATTTATTTTTCTTTAGAAACTTTATACGTGAAGTAACATTTTGTGATAAAATGTGAAAATTATTTCTCCAGGAGAGGTAAATTGGTATTTCAATATTTGCTTTAGAGTCTCGTACTTAAGCCAGCTTTTTTGGAGTATCAGTAGAGGCATATAAATGTCTTCCGAGGATTTTTGTGACAGAAACTGTACAGGAAAACGAAATATCAAAGGAAAATTTATAAGATGTTTGAAGGTGAATTATTCTCCGAATATCGAAAACCGATACATTAAAATCCACAGTGATACTTGCCCCCATCATATGTTGATATGCAATTGTGGGGGTTTTGGTAATAAAGAAGCTCGTTTGATACCCTCAGTTTTGATGCAACACAATACATTTTTTCAGAATTTTGCCATAAACTTTTTTTGGTAGTTCCTATTTGCTCGTTTTCTTTTCCATTGCAAATATATCTTTGTGTTTTGTACAAGGCACCGTGTTTTCAACGAATCCACCTTTTTAGTTCGTCATGCTTACTTTTTAATTGCCCAGACCTGAACCTATTTAATTTTGTTTATTATTCGTGGGTGGAATTAATTAATTAATTAATAATTCAATTGGAAAGATGACTCTAAACATGCATTAGTTTATTGACAAGTATTCACAGAAATGTTTATTTTAATCAGCAAAGGACGGCCAGTAACACAGTCATGGGAAGTCAACTAGAAGTACTTTATTAAGATTTCCCTAAGTTTTTTTGTATTAATGTACAAATCAGAGTTTAAAATTGATTTTATGGTCATCTATTTTCTACTTGTTTTGAAGTACTTTTTTCGTATATTTAGCTTCTAATATTCATGATTGTTTATTTGGCTCATGAATATAAAGGATGTTTCTGTATGACAATTAAAACAACAATTTTGTTTATTGTGGCTCTCTTTTTGTTGATAGGTGTGTTATTTTTCATGGCGCTTACTTTCTTGAATGCTGCGTAAGACTCAAACCTCAAACTTAAAAATACTAAATACCACCTTTAGCTCTTTCTAATAAGAGGCTATCGTAAATATTATAACCAGGCCTTTCACTATGGTTAATGGGGTCCTTGTTTTGAATATCTCACTCAATATGAGATTTTCATATGATACGAGATATGACAAGAGAAAGTCTGCTTTCATTGTTAAAAATAGGCTCGTTCACAACTGAAGAGCGAAAACTCTACCTACGTCAGTTTTTGCTTTTGTTTTTCTTAAATAGTTAGTGATAGCAAGGAAAGTTCCACACGCGTCAGATAAAACAGGAAGCTTATTAAGTTGAATGTTATGGCAACAAATTAACACTTGGATTGGTGTAATCTGCTTTTAAAAGGTTTTTTTAGACCATGCTGGCTGGCGAAACGCCGCGAGAAATATTTTGTTTAAACACTTTCTTTAAATAAGAGTGGCCTTTTTTGAACACTGTGGTAAACTACAGGGTACTGAAGGAGAAAACACGCATCGAAAGGTATTGTTATATGGCCACGATCCAGACCTGAAAAAATAAGATCCTGAAGAAAAAGTTTAGTCTTTGACTGTTACTGCGTAACCTGATAGTGTGAATTATTCAGTGTTAAAAACTTACTACTTGCCAACGAAAGGATTCAAGAACTTAGATATTAGCGATGGTTTGTGCGCATGAGTTATTGTTACCCTCGAACATTATATCATAAAGGAGGCAATTATTGCAGTTTTTTGCAGTGAATGAGTTACCCCCTTATGTTTAGGCTTCTCACCCTTAGCCACTTCCCCAATATGTACTTGACAGGAATGCTGTAGTTAAATGTGGTTATTAATAACCTAAACAAAAAACATTTCTAGCCGCCTGGCCCAGCTTTCTCCGCCCAGGTAAGTTTTTCATGCAGTTTTCGGGTGCAATGCACATGCTTCTCGATATGTAATGCTCTGACAAGCAAAAACAAGAGTTCTTTTTGGTAATAATTCCCCCTGGAGGCCTTTTGATTGACAATACATCAAGTCGACATCCATAAAAGTGGGTTCCTAATGTATACCAAGTTCTTATTTGAAGCTGAGTTCTAATAAAAGTGCTCAAATTTCAATTTTTTTGCAGTTAAGCTCGTGCCATAAACGCGAGAAACCGAAGAAAGAAATTTAAGACCTTTGGCAGTTTAAAGGCCTGAGTATCTAAAATCGTTTTAAGTTTAGATATATGGTGAAATTAGTTAGTAAATGGCCATTCACAAAAAATCTCAGATGCCGAAGGAGAAAGGTACTTTTAAAAAATAAAGAGAAATGCCGACGTTGAGGAGGCTTTTGTGATTTACGAATGTCCGCATTTGAAAATAAGAAGGAAGGATTTTTCACGTCGCAAACGTGAATTTGAATAACTCGATCATTTGCAATAAATTACACGTATACACATAAGTATCGCCAGCCTGCTATTTTAGCTTTTAAAAATTTAAATTGGGTTTTACAACTGATTTCTACTAATTTTAACTTGCAGAAACCAAAAATATTGTCAGATTTTGTCCTAACGTTGGCTGGATTCACCCCAGAAAAATAATTAAATATCCCAATTCTAACCTGTGAGCACCTTGTTAACTACTTACAGTTTGAAAAAACTGTCTTAACGTGGCCTTTGCGTGTTGTTTTAGTAGCCGACTGAAAGAGGGACAGGGAAGATAACGGCATCCTGTGTAAAATTGGAACTTTTGATAACAGAGGACTATTAACCTAAACTTAGACCTTAAGTCCTTCAGTTTTGTAGGCACCGGGAAAGTTGGTTTGATACTTGTAGCTAGTTGCAGGAGTGAGTTAGCTAATCTCTGCGCTAGTCGCCGCTTGAAGTTATGGTAATTTGGTGTAAGACAAGGCTCAACGTCTTCTCCGTAGACACACCTGATAGGACTAATTTTGACGAATTGTTCGATCTGATAGAAGAACATCTGTACTGCGTGAATAAGTTGATGGCCGTCCTCAGAATCTTGTTGTTTTGTTCGAAGAACCCTCCGTACCAAGGTTCTAGAAGAGCCTTGAGATGCAGTTGATATTGCGATCTGCAACATGCATTTGTGTTTTGTTAGTGGCGAAGTTGCTACCCTGGTCGGTTATAATCAAGTACAATAGCTCTCGAATTTGCACACGTGTATAGCGTACCCCGTTCAATGTACGTTTCAGATCTTTTAATTTCTACGTCCTTGACATATATAGAAGCGAGGTTGACGATGCCGGTAGCAGAGAAGGAGAAGTTTTGAGTTCTGGGGGCAGTTAGAGGTGGTGATTTAGGATAATTGTAGTGTTTTGCGTGGTGTTCGTGGCAAAGTCGACATCGGAAAATTCTTCCTTTGGATATCCAATATCTCTGAACATAGTTCAATTAGATTGTCATTTATCCATTTATGACGAATTCTTTAATGCGTTTTCAAGACGATCAGTTCAGTCAATTGATGGCTACCTAATAACAAATTTGTATGATATTGGTGCCTTTTCCAATCGCCCTTGATATATCTTGATTCCACTTCCATCTGTAATCCAAGGCACGTAGACGTAGCCAGTAACTCGGAAGAGTTTCTTGAGTGACCTAAATGTTTTGATATCGATGATCGGTTGTCGTTGCAATATCTTATTATGCGCCTTTGATAGAAGCTTTTTCCTTAATTTCTTCGGCAGCTGGTAGTTCGACGTGGTTTATGTTACGTAGCCCAATTTCTTCAGTTTAAAAATATACTTCGTCGGGCCAATTCCACCAGAGTTGTTATTCTTGTAGGTGACGTACGGAGTTATGTTTTGACTTTTGTGACGAGATCTGCGGGATTCTTGGTACCTTTGATGTGGTGCCAGTTCTCCATATCGGTTAATTCTCATATTTCTCTAACGCGATTTTGAAACCAGAGTTTGCAGCTCTTTTGTGAAGTAATCTTGGCCTTTGAATTTGTCCAGTTGATTGTTCTGTCGAATTCTTGTCGAGGCTTTAGTGCATTTGAGATCGTTTTTGTAAGTCGAGCCAGTAGTAAATTTTTAAGAAAGTGGAATTGTTAGTGGTTTTATGGGCGCAACTGGATTTCAATGAGATCATCCACATTTCCAGATTTCCAGACTGCTTGATTGCTTTGAGGTATCTGCATGCTCTTTATGTTTCACTGCTTTCATCGCTGAAACAGTGTACTTCGCTGCTGATGACTGAACCTGAAGGGTCATTCTGAATGTAGGTACGCTTGACGTTGATGGTTTGCATCTTAGCCAATTCTTGAGCTCTGGCATTTCAGCGTTCTTTCAAGTTTTGAGGTAGCAGTTTGTCCCAATAGTTGGTCAGTTTGCATGCTTCGTGAATCCAAATAGCTAGGTAACATTTTTAACATTGTTCGTTAAGCTAGCTCACCATCTGTCGCAGCTGTTATTTTGTAGAGCCTGGCTGGGTTAATTACTGATGTAATTAACCAGGTCAGGCCGGAACCACGAAAAAGATGCATGGGTTTTAAATCCGAGTTATTCCTTCTCCTTGGTGAACTGCCAGCCAAGGCAAATGAGCTCCACCAACCCGGAACTAATAGGTGCTACACCTTATCCAATGAGAATCTGGAGGTATTTGTGGCAAAGGGTAGCCTCGTTCGCTGACGTCAAAACTCCACAACAAGATGCATTTTTAATGTCTTTGGACAGTCTTCTTCTTCTTCTTCTTCTTCTTCTTTTACGTCTTTCAACACTGCAGTATTAGTTAAACTTTGCAACGATACCCCGCCAAACAGCTGTCTTTAGTCAGTTTTTCTAGAGTATTGGGCTCAACTTCAACTTCTGCTTTCACAAGATCTTTTTTCACTTCTTCAAGCCAGGCTGATATCGGATGGACTTGTGGTCTTTTGACTTTTCTGTTGGCTTCTTCTAGCGCTAGTCTGCATGGTGCATCTTCTGGTAGTCTCGATGCATGACCAAGCCATCGTATGCGTTGCCTTTTTATTATCTTGGACCATGGTTCTTGCTTTGTTTTTTTCATCAATTCTTCATTGGATATCTTGTTCGGCCATCTGATGTTTAAGGCTTTTCTGATCAGCTTTCTTTGTGTGGCATCAATTCTATTGATTCTTGACTTTGGTAGAGTCCAGAGACAGGTGTTATACATGTAAACACTTCGTATGAACGCATTGAAGACATCCATCTTTGATCCAACTGCAATGTGACTTTCCCAGACATCTGACAGATTGTTCATATCATAGCTTGGTTTGCGAGCGAGGTTCTGTGGATTCTGTCCTCTTCGGTATCAAATTTTGATCCTAGGTACTTGCACTTCTTTCAGCTGCCATTTTCATTTTCTCTGCTGACGTGGTGTTCTTCTGTTTTACCTTCGTTGCACATGAGATGTCTGCTTTTCAGCATTGAAGGAACTGTGTTTTTGATGTAGTGCAACACCTCTATCTTTTGATATGATAGCATATCCACAGTCATCAGCATATTGTGTGTCTATGGTAAGGGGCTGTTTCATTATGTTGTGGATTTTCTGTGATGGTAGGCAGTAGGTGTGATCTTGGAGTTGGCTTGGGACCTCTCTATGGATACTTGGTGGGACGCTGTAGTCATGATCTATTAACTGGAAGGTGTATCCTAGTGATTTTGCTAGATATAGGATGAAAAAGATGGCACTCAGACAATCTCCTTGGGGTGATCCTGTGTTTGTAGTGAAGGGTGGTCCATATGTTTTTCCGCATCGAACAGTGTATTTGATATCTGACAGCAACATTTTTATCATGTGCAGCTCGTCTTTCTCTAGGATTTGGCTGAGGTCTGTTAGAAGTGTTTTCCGTTGAATAGTGTCGAAGGCTTTTGATAAGTCCATCAGCAGGATGTGTAGTTCGTATTCACTTGATGAGAGAGCCTTTTCTGTTAGTAATTTGTAGGTTGCTACGTGTTCAGTTGTTGATCGGTGTTTTTGATATGCTGCTTGTGAGTGAGGGATGTGTTGTTCTATTTTGGAACCAGTTCGGTTTAGGAGGATGATTGCTAGTATTTTGCGCAGAAGTGATAGTAGTATGATTGGTCTGATGTTAGTACATGGCCCTTGCTTTTTTCCTGTTTTTTGGAGTGGTATCAGAATTCCTGTGATGAGTTCTTTTGGTGGTATTCCTGTCTTTACTGTAATGTTGTAAATCTCAGCTATTCCTTCTATAACTTCTGGTGGAGAGTGATGTAGGTACTCTGCACATATTTGGTCTATTACGGCACTTTTTCCTGGTTTCAGTTTGCTTATCGCTTGTGTGACTTCCTCTTTGGTGTATGGTACTCTCATTTCGTATGGTTCTGCTTGGAAGACAGCTTTTCCGGATGGTGTGTTGAAAAACTCTTCGAAAAATTTTGAGATGACTTTTACTTGTAATTCTTCGTTTGTAGTGACTCCGTTCTTTGTTTCGATTAACAGCTCTTTTGGTTTCCTTTTTTGTATGGCTTTAGTAGCTTTATACATCTTTGTTGAGTCATTGTTGCTTGAATTGATTTCTTGCGCAAGCTTAAGTATTTCTGTTTGTTTTTCTTGCTGTAGTTTTTTATGTATGTCCTTGAGGATTTTGTTTCTTTCTTTTCTTAGTTGTTGACATTTTTCTGCATCACTGTTGTTTATTTTGATTTGAAGCTGCTTTTGTTTTTCAGATAGCTGGATCACCTATTGATTTTGGCTTTTTCTTTGCTTTTCTTTGAACCCTAGAGTTTGCTCAGCAGTTTCATGTATTTTGTTTGTGATATATTCCCATTTTTCTCGAGCTGTTTCAGCATTTGTGAAGTCGGCCATTTTGTCTGCTAGTTGTTCTTTAAATTCTGTTGCCTTGTTTGGGTCTCTTAATTTATTCAGATCAATTTTCGGATGGTTCTTTGTTCGTTTGAGGTGGTTAGGTTTTCCTTTTATAGTGGCAATGAGTAGTTTGTGGTCTGTTTTTGTTGACATGCCGCTGTATGATCTTGAGTCTGTGACAATACTCATATGATGTTGCTTGAATATTATGTAATCTATTTGATTTCTGATGGGATTTTTTCTGGTTGTTCCGTCTCTGTGCTTGGCTGTAGGATTCTCGGGGCTTTGCCATGTTGTGCGGTCGGCTTTTTTGTGGTTGAATCTTGTGTTGTTGAAAGTGCCAGTCTCATTTTAAAAGAATGACAGCCAAACGAGGCAAAGAAAATATGCCGGCTGACAATATCTTGCAGCCCTTTGTGGAGACTATTTGTCTTTCTGTTAGTCTTTTTACAAATTGACTAAGAAAAGTAAAGGTATTCTTTACGATGGCCACACTGGAAAATATTGAGATCAAGGACCTAGAGGTAGAGGAAGTTCCTGCTACATCGGCCGTCCTTATGGCATCTGCTCATCACCTTGGAGTTGAGTGTGACACTGACTTTAAGAATTTCATGGGATGCAGATATCACACTAAAGACCCACGCCAGTGTATCGAAGAGGGCAAATCAGCCACCAAATGTGCCTTGGATTTTTTTAGAAAATTAAAAGGCGCCTGTAACGAGGAATTTGCAGCGTATTGGACATGTCTTGACAACAACAACCAAGAGTTTGGATATTGCCGAACCCCACAAAAGAAGTATGATGCATGTGTTTTAGAAAAATTGAATGTTGCAACCGATAGGCCGGACATATCTTACTGATTGCAATTGACTGTTATAAATCATTTTCCAGACTGCTGTTATCCGTGTGTAAGATGCAAATGCGCCAGATCAGCATTATCTGGTAGCCAATCTAGTATTTTGTTTAAATGATTTTGAAAGGACTTCGTTTCCAGTGCGTTGTTATTTTGCATACACATCATCTTGTTACAGTTTACTATATGTTGTTTGTTTTCATATTCAGCTTTGTCTGAAAGTACTGTATTTTACCATATGAAAGAAATGTCAAGTTAGGAATCTAGAGTTTGCATATGCTTCAGTTTGAGTTACTCTGGTATTAACCAACACAACAACCAATAGATCAAGATTAGGAAAAGACAAACTTGGTACTTCTTGGTGGCTTTACAATGGAAAATACAGTATTAAATATAACATAATATAATAAAAACGATTCTGCACCATTTAGTGGGTATTTTATGTCAAGGGCTTGAATAATCCCTATGCGATGGATTGCATAAGGGGTTAAATAAGCATTAATAACATTTTAAAGTAGTATAAAAATTTTCTGTGTAATAATTGTTTCAAAATGATCTTGGATTCAATTTTCAACTTTTTCAACTTCAAAAATTTGAAATATGAGGGGAAATTTAATTTTCTTGGTGGCCCAATGTTCCACCAACTGGGGTTTTAAGTGCAAAATAGTCTAAGTAGTTACTACTAAAAATGCGATATAAAAACATTTTAATCTTTCTGTCACTTTTTTCTGCCACTTTTGTCATCAATGATTTTCATTCTGAACTTTGAAGGAAGTTAGTTGAAAGGTTTTTTCACATGTGGGCATGATTACTCTGGCCATGCCAGTCAGTAGTCGAGTATTTTCAATATTTTCTTGACTTCATCAAAAGTTATTTTAACAGTTTACCTATATCTTGTTTGATTAAAACAAGATAGAATTTGAACCACCAAACAAAATTTGATATTTAGCAAAAACACAATCTTTATATAAACACACAAGTACATATTTAGGGAAGCTATCACATGAATAGTCTTGTTGTTTTGCTAATATAATTTTGGAATTATTTTCTTTTTTTTAAACAAAAGAGATTACATAAACACAGAAAATACCTATCAGATTAATCTGGAAGGCCACAAATAACTCATTCAACATAGATTATTTATTTTTGTCATAATCCAAGGACTGTCTTTCTTTTATGTCTTATTAAAATGCATTTGTCATTTCTGCTTCTGTTTTCATAAAACTTGGCATTTTTAAATAAAATGGAATAGAAATTGTGACAAAATAGATATAATAGATAATAATACCTGGAGGATATCTACTGTGCTACAAAAACTGATGCATAAGGTTTCTATATTAATTTGTACATACCAAACCTCTAATACCAGCTTGAGTTGATGTCATAACAACTCATAGTGATATGTCATCTGATCTGTTTTACATACATTGCAAGGGATACTATTCTCTTACCACAGTAAAATAGAGGGGTTGTTTTAAAGCACAATACTTTGCAAATGTTCTTGTGGTCTTGGCATTGCCATCAATAATGACTTATTCCAAATACTGAGGCCCGCAGTTATTTGATAGTTTGTTGTTTGTACCATGATCTTTTTTAGCTGGCCATTCCTTTTGATGCACACCCTCACATTAACAGTGCCATAAAACTACTCCATTTTTAATCCATAAGTTAACATGGATTTACAGTTCCTAGAAGGAAACTTGTAAATGATTATTGTTTTTCAAAGTCATCTCTCATTTTGTCTCTAGTACATGTGTTCAGATTATGTAATGTGATATTGTACATTAATATTTACTTTATGTGATTTGAACAGTGACAACCAAAAATCTCCTTATTGTTTTTTCCTAAAGCTTTGAACATTGTTTGACATTCACAAGATTATTATCAATGCTTTTTGTAGTAATTTTTACCATTAAGGATGTTGATAATACATTTTTCTCTCAGCAAATTCAAAAGGTGGTTCTTGAGTCACTTTGAAATGGATTCCCACCCCTTTTTATCCCAGGACTAATTGGAAGCAATTATCCACACACATGTTAAGATCTACCCTAAAAGTCTGAGCTGCCCTTAGTTTTAAAATTATCAATCAAAAATTACATTGCATTTTGAATTATATGAAGCTCATTTTTATTCACTGTGTGATTTAACATAGTAGTTGTGGCCAGGTTCCTTGGGGCATCATTGTCATTCACCAAGCTGTTCACATCATTTTGTATTGACATATGAGATAACGTGTATGTAGCATAGCACTCAAGTAAGAGAAATACATGCAGTTGATTTAATTATGCAACATAATTGTTTTTGATAATATTAGATCAAAGTGTTAATGAAACATAGTACTTAATTTTGCAAGTCATAAGTTGTTGCAAGGTTTGTTAATGGTCTGTAACCTTCATCAAGGCCTAATATTTGTTTAAAGAATTTGGGTCTTGTTGCCATTTCTTCTTCCTTGTTGTTTTTTTCTTAGTTCCATATTTTCCATGATTAAAGTGTAGAATTCGAATATAAAGAACTCAAAGGAAGCAGTGATCATGGAACCAAATTCTGAAATCGAAATGAACAGAAATTTGGTGTTTACACAGTGCTGGAATATTGAAATTTATTTTGGAGGCATTTACAAAATATATTAATGGTGGATTTAATTGGTGTTATATAATCTGAAGGGATTGGCAGTAAATAAACTTTTCATCTTTCTTCTATCCTTGTATTATTGGCTCCCAGGTGTTTAGTAATTTAAAGGATCTTACATTAATATGATTCATGTTTTTCGACAATTAGATTCCAATTTCGATTCTTGTTTTCCAGTTTCTCTTGAAATGTTATGATTTCTTGTGCACCTAATAAAAGCTGTGATTCTATTTTTAGCTGTGCCCTGCATTGTTATTCTTTTGCTTGTTGATTTGATGGCATTCTTTTGTGTTTATTCCATCTTAAGAATAAGCTATCCCCCTGCAAGCAGTTCCACTATCCCAATAAATCAGGTAGTTTATGACATTGTTCCAATGTTCCATTTGACATGGGTTCTGTTGATTTTGACAGAGCACCTATAAAAATTTTGTGAAAAATTTTGCTTTGATGTACTTGTTGAAGGTCCATTTAAATTGTCAATGTATTATTGGATGTATATCAAGTTATATTTATTTGTTTTTGTATTTATATAGTATTGTTATAAACATTTATACAGGCTAGAGTGTGAATGAGTGTCTCTATAATGCCACAGACCAGTCCCATGGATTCTACTAGGCCAATTCTCCTTTTGAAACTTTAGTATGATTCATTGTTAGAGTGATGTTCATTCAGTAGTACCCAGTGGTCACCCTTGATGTCACAGTCAGGATGATTGGAGGTCAATGTTTGAATATATTGACAGTGATACTCATTTAATGCCACTCAGAATTTGTTCCATTGATGGCCACCAACAATATGATCTAGCAAGAAATTTAATTTGTGAAATTCCAGAATATACCTGATGTTATTCATCCTGAAATCTATTTATAAGGGAAAATGCTGTTATAAGATGATTTTCCCTGAACAAACAACCATCTCTCACAGACAAAGCATTATACCTTTTGAAAATTTCACTCCACCACAATAGATGTGCAAAAATTCTAAGGCAAGGCATGAAGTGCAAATCCTAGTACTCATCTAGTTTTAGAGTCTCTTTGTGCCTGAAATTTTACTTCAGTACTGACTAAAGGTTTGTGAGTCAAATCAACCCTCAAGGTACCACTTTTAACATTAAAAGTCATGTTGTCCAATGTCTGTAAAGATGATTTCATAACATTTGCTCACACAGCAAATGCTCACATGATGATAGTTCACAGCTCACAATGATAACTTAGATATTTGGTTGCAAGGCAAATGCTCACATTACACATCAGAGACTGCTTGGAAGAACAGTTTATTGTGAGTTAAGAAGGTTGTAATTATTGGTGATTGATAATTTCGGAAGGTTCTTTTAGATCTTTAACTACAGATCTAACTAAAATCTTGACTACAGTCATTAGGTGCTTTGGATTTCCCTTTTCCAATAAGGTAAGTACTTTTTGTAGAATTTGTAGAGTTTTGTAGGCAGGGATATGTTTGCAATGCCTTTTTTATTGATCACTGGGGTTTTATGTAGTGTATACAACAGGTTAGTGATGTCATCTGATTCATGCTGTTCATCCTCTTAAAGTTTTTGAAAAAGGCTTGGCCCGACAGGATATGTAGTCAGTTTGATTTAATTTTCCTTTCTAGTGTATAACAGTGTAAAGAATGTCTTGATGTTCATTCATCTTCATTCTTCCTAAAGAACCAGCCTTGTTTTTGTTGAAAATAGGGCATGGGAGCTTGTGGTCAGTTACAACTCTAATTATGTCTGGAGATCCTACCAGGTAATTTCTGAACCTAAGTATACTAAAATAGAGCCCTGTTGCTTTGGAATCTATCTGCATTTTGCCTGTGAGGTGGCAAACACTATGGGTGTTGCAGATTTCAAATCTTTGCCTTAAGCAACCATGCCAGCTATGCTTGTAAAACCTGCATCTCTTAATGGGTATGTTGATTTATACATATCAAAGAAACATAGAAGAATACCCCTCTTGAAGGCCAAAGTAAGTTGTTTAAAGCACCATTGATGATCTTGATTCCATTTAAAGGGAGTTTTGTGCTTTGCTAGTACATGAAGAGGAGTAGATTGCTTAGCAAAAATTAGGAATGAAATCTGCATTTGACTGCATCATACAAAAAAAGCTGATCACCTTTTCCTTTGTTGATGGAGTGGTGATGTAGTCCATAGCTTCAACTTCTGGAGGGTTGGAGCAAACAGCGTTACTGTAAATTATGCCCCAAAAAGAAATTTCTGATGCACCAAAACTACTTTTTGTGAAATTTATTGTAGTACCTGATCTACAAACAGCCTCCATTGTTTGTTGAAAACATTCATCATGCTTTTAATCTGACAGGTGATGAGGCTCGTTGATGGGTTTAACATTGCCATCAACATGAGCTTCACTTGATGATCTCTTAACTTTTTAATTCCAGTGACATTTTCTGGAAATCGTTGAAAGAATAGCTTGTTTATTCATTTTTCCAGTAGCCTCATTATCGATCATCAATGTAGGTTCATATTGATCAGGCTTATCTGTAAACTTGATGATGCAAAGTTGTAGAACTGCATTCCTAGAAAGGATTGGCTCTCAAGAGCCAGAGGTTATATACCATGCAACTGAAATGAATGACCTTCCAATTGTGACAGCACAATGAGCTTCTTCATGAATACCCAACAGTGGATTTTGTGTGGGTTTATTTTGACCTTCAAAGGCGTCATTTTATTCACCATATTACATTTCTTGGCTTGTACTGTACCACAAACATTAACTGTGGCACTTGTATCACCGATGACAGTGTCAAGGCAATTATTGATAATGAGTTAAAGTCTTCCTTGTTTGAAGTGTCAGATGAAAGAGATACTTACACCTTCTTAACTGTTTTGATTCGAAAGCGATTGATATTGTAAATCCCCTCAGTATCATCATCGTCATCATCATTAGAGGTCTTCTCCTCGTTTCTGGTTTGTACGTGTATAACATCTTTGGAGCTCTTACACACTTTTGCAAAGTGTCCCATTTAGCGGCATTTTTGGTATTTTGAATCTTTGGTAGGAAAGTTTTCTCTATGTTCCCTTATTGAGCTGTTGATATAATTGCCACATTTGAAGCAGTTAATTACTTTCTTGGCAGTGTTTTTAGTTTTTCCTCTTGGATTTCTCCTCGAACCAATCTTTGCATACTTTCCAATCTTGTTTAAAACTTTACGGGATATTTCGGCTCCACTTTTGTATGTACTTTCAATCCGCATTACCCCTCTTTTCAAGCTTTGCAGGTCCCACGACTTTTTGAGAGCCTTCTCTCATATTTTTCCGCTGGAAGTCCAATAACAGTTTGGACATGCGTGGGTGTTTCTTTAGTAGGGCGTATTTTTAAATACGTCAACACACAAGGACAAAATTTTTTTTTCGAATACTTTTGGTTTTTTCCCATTTTGAACTAGCTTAGGTATCGCATTATCGAATAAAAAACAATGAATTGGTTGAAAACTGGGACTTTGGTGTTTTTGTAGAGCGATAATGGAGTGAAACTCATGCGATTTTAGTGTCCTATAGAAAAGTTGTATGCCTTGTTTGATATGCTCCCATTGCACACTTAACATTACTAGAAGGCGCCTAGAATCATTAAATCTTGTTTCGATACCTGAGAGCTGGAAAACAAGAAAATAACCTGGACTTTTGACTTCTTGGATCTTAAGAAGTGGTGCAGAAATTAATCAGCTTGTGTAATGTGCTAACTTTTCTTGTTTTTCATAAAGAAAGATTTTTAAGGCTGTTATGAGACTTTCCAATGTCGTGTCAGCTATAAACTATCAATTTCACTTGTGTTCTCTTAGACTGCAAGCACCTGCGTGTGTTTTCTCGCTTGTCTCAGACAAAAAAACTATAGAAACGTAGGGTACCAAAAATTTCCATACGGCACTAAATTCATTTTTGTCAAAGAAATTCTCAAAGCTCTAGAAACATCCCACGTGGTTTTTATCAAAAGGCTGCAACGCAACAGCTTCAAATAATTTGTTTTGATTATGAATCGAACGTCAGATCTACTTTTTTCAAAAGCTTTCAAAAAGAACGAGTAATCAGCGCTATTGAACGCAAGAGAAACGCAAAAGAAAATTATTTTACTATTTTATAAATTTGGACACATGGTGTTTCTAAATACATAATGAAGTTTTAAAATAGAACTACCCTTTTCTTTTAGGAAGACCAAGTAAAGGTGAAAACTCTGGATTTACCAACACACAAAAATGTAGATTAAGACGAGAAAAAGTGAAAGCAAAATCGAATGAACACTTAAGAAAGGTGTGGTCAAATAATAAAGTTAATTCCTATAAAGTTTACTCTACTTCCGTGAACAACAAATAACAACGGAGTTGTCAAATCCTGATTCCAACGATCAACTCCTCGACCATAAAGTGTACATCAAAATAAAACCGTGACTCCTACGAAAAAATCATGATCGCCCAACAACTCAAAATTCCCTCCCGTCCCTATCTCTCACCACGTGCCCGCCCAAAAGCCCGCCACCCAGAACAAAGGAATCAGAAACTCACATTCAATAACAATAACAATACAATCATACAATATCATACGCCCCCTTGATCTCAAGATCACAACGTCAATAGATTAAAAGAATTTAGTAGTCCTCTTCCATCTCATAATCCGTTATCCAAGTAGGAGGTTTTCTTTCTCTTCTTGGGTATCGGTGCTGTTCCGCTCCTTCTGCATTTTCATTGTTCACTACATTAACTCTACCATTGTTCCCTTCATCAGTCTGACATTGATTTTTACCTTGTAATTGGTCTGAGTCACTTGGTTGATGAATGATCTTACGAATATCCAGCACATGGCGAGGCATCCCATCAACTGACACATTGTTCTTTGAATTGATGTCTGTAATCTTCCCAGTCTTCCATTTGGTAGTACACCGTGCATCTGGAGGTTTTACCCACACCTCCTCCCCCAGCTTTACCTGTGCTGATTCAACATTGGTCTTAGTCGTTAACACAGACGGATGTCTCCATTCATACTTAAACACTGCTCGTTGAGGCACTGAGGCTTCTGACTGACCAGACCTAGGCGTCATATTGTACCAAAACACTGCCTCAGTCGGGGAGATATTACCTCTTTCAGCCAAAGCTTTAATTGTTCTATGGTTTCTCTCAACTATCCCATTTCCTTCGGGTCGATATGCTGCTCTAAAAAACTGGTGTATGTTCCACTTGTCGAGCATCTCTTTCACCACCTTAGAATGAAAAGCTGTACTATTATCCATGAGGACCTCATTTACAGGACCTCTTTCCCAAAAGACAGCATTCAGCACTTTAGCGATTTCCTCAGCACCCTCTCCCCTCAATTCTCTCCATATTGCCAGCCGGCCTGGTCCACAATCAACCAGTGATAAGTACGGCAGATGCCTATAATGGGTCACATCAACAGCTAATCTCCTCCAATTATCAGTTACACTAACCTGTCCTACCTCATGGTTCCCTGGAGCTGGATCAATGGACTGGCACCTCTCACAACTACTCACCACTTGCTTCACTGCTTGTCTAGAAACGTCTGGAGCCACCTTCCTTGCCAAATACAAACTTCTTTCCACTCCCATATGATGCATGTTATGCAAATCAGTCAAATTGACTGCATCAACGCAACAGACATAATCACCTTCCATCTCTCTTCCTCCTGTGTCCTGAACCAGCCATGCCTTTTTTACCCTTGTCAGCACATCAGCCTTGTTTTTTTCAGTTGGTACAAGCACCACACTTATTATCAGACCATATTCATTTATCAGATCCTTTATGTTGCCCAATCTTCGCTTCACTAGCATTTCAGCTGCTCCCTTTGTTCGAACCCTTCTCTCTTCACTAATAATAGATTTCATCCAGCCATTCACTGTAGCAGAGTCTGTCCTCAGTTCAATCTCTTGTAACCCCCACTTCAATGCCAAATTTACACCCTTCAGTATAGCTTCTAATTCAGCCACATTGATGTGGCTGTAATCCTCCTTCTTTCGAAGCCATGCAGCATCCTCCACCACAGAGTCATTTATTTCAAGGACTACTCCCAGAGCTATACTGCTTGCATCACACCAAACAACACCCTTTCCTTTTCCTTGTACATACCAACAGCCTTTCACTGGATCCTCCCTTTTTATCATTTCATGCACCTCCTTCATCCTGGAGACTGTGGTATCTCCTACTTGGTCATCCCACCTTGATCCTTTAGCATGTCTTTTGATGAAGCTACATGCAATCCTCAGCCACCCAGCAATGGGATAATGACCCACCATTTTTCCACACAGAGAAAACAACTCCCTTTTAGTCAACACATCTGGTATATCTGTGATCTCATTACCTCTCTGAAATTGCAGCTCCCCTCTAATTCGCCTTAACTTCAGTCCAAGTGCAGCTCCCCCCTCCAAGGGTTCTGGTGGTTTGGTAACTAGTCCAAACTTTTCTAAATAGCATGCTACCTCTCCTGCTGACACATCCGTTTCATCAACAAGAATGTCATCAATATAAGAATTTGTCGCCACTTTAATTTTCTCACTCGCTTCTAAGACTGTTTTCAAAATCTTTGTCATTATACGTGGTGCAGCATTCAGTCCAAACCCCAGCCTTGTCAGGCAGTAAGTCTTTCCTTTGTATTTAACTAGCTGGTACTGCCACAGCTTCTTAGCCACCCGAATTTGTAGATAAGCAGACTTCAAATCAATGATAGTTACTCCCCCATCCATCTGCCTCCACTTTCACAGTGTTTCACCACAGACATCAGCCACATCATCACCCGTATGACACTCCACATACTTGTTTAACTCACGGAAGTCCAGAACCGGTCTCACCTTGCCTTTTGTTAATTGTTCCACTGCCATCAGTGGCAAAATGCCGCATTCTACTTTCTCTCCCCACGGCTCAAGAATTCCTTCCTCAATCCACCTGTCCACTTCCTTTTCAAATTTCCTTCTTGTTTCTCCATTCAGGCCATTCTTGTAGCAACTTACTTTGTTTCTTAAAACTGGTGGTTGATTTTCCTTCCAGAACCATTCAACCGTCCACTCTCTTCCATCAAACTCTGCTCGAAAGTTCTTATCTTCAATAACTCTCACCTTACTGTTATCATCCATTGAGGGCAACTGGGCAGTCAAAAAACATTTTGCAGTCCCCAATTGGACCTTCCTCTGATTTATTGTAACACCTCCCAACTGATCAATTACATCCATCCTAATTACAACATCAATTTCCTTAATGATGCTATTTGTTACAGCTGCATTCACTTTCAGAGAAACTCCTCCTACCTCTAACTCCACCCACCTAGTTCCTCCACACTCGACCTCCCTTCCATCAAAAGCGGTAATCCAACTTTTACCTTTGCAACCCTCAACAAGCCCCGAGCTTACAACAGATATTCCAAATATTTCATGAATTCGTCACTGTCTTCGGACGTGGTACCTAATGATTTAAAAATTGTTAAAATATCAACCATATTCAAATATGGGAATCCAAGAAACGTTGAAAACTACCGTTCAATATCTGTACTGTCAGTGGTGTCCAAAATACTTGAGAGGTATGTCAATTCTCAACTGCTTACATACCTCGAATCAAACAAACTATTTTCATTGTACCAGATGGGCTTCATACTCACTCGTTCCATCGAACAAGCTGCAGTATTACTCGTCGACCATATCAGGAAGCCATGGGTAAAGGTGAATTGACCAGTGTGGCTTACATTGGCTTAAGCAAGGCGTTTGATACGGTTAGCCAGGGCTCACTCATCTCCAAGCTAAACCAGTATGGTCTCAATGACACTCTTGATGAGTGGTTTACAAACGTCCTCTTCGGGAGAACGCAGCATATCCAATTCGATGGCAATCTACTACATCGAAAACCGGTATTTTTGGTGTTCCTCGTGGATCTTTGCTTGGTCCACTTTTAATCTTGCTACTCCACAAATGTGAATGCAATAAAAAAAACCTGTACAATCTTAACATAGGCCGACGACACCGTGATATTTGTCTCATTAAAGGCAAAAAGATCAAATTAAACAGTGTCTTAATAAAGATCTCATATATTTCCAGCTGCTTGAACCAAAATCAATTCATACCGAATGTCAAAAAGAAAAAACTAAATACATGCTTTTAGGAATACCTAAAAAACTGAAAATCAAAAACTCCAATATATTGCTCCACAACAAAATGTAATTCGAGCCACAGAACACAAATATTTGGAAATTTTTCTGGGCCCAACACTGTTACTGAATAAAACTAATTACACTGGTCATCAAGCATATGTTTATATGTGTCCGATGCGGTTTTTTATGCTTATTTCAAATCTGGAGTCCGTTTTTTCATAGCACGTACAGTTTTTAAGATGATTTGATTTATCAATTTTTTGGTTATTCTAGACTTCTGTGTGGTGTTGTTGCCACTTTTTCCTTCCGGCCTCCCTGAACTAAATTGCATTTCGTTTGGGTATTAAATGACATGTTAACATTATACAGTTCTGTCTTGGGTTAACAATATCAAAATGATTACGAAAATTACAATAAAAGTGATGCCAATCTTAATTATTATAATTAAGAAAATCCCTCTTTGCAGGCACTGTCTCCCTTGCCAGTTTTTTCCTTCCGGGTGTCACTAAAATTAAATACATTTCATTATAAGTTTTGTTATATATATATTTTAACTCTATCAATTATTACATGGCTGCCTTAGAAGTGGATAATGCATGGAAGTTTTATCCCTTACAAGTTACACCACATTGCAAAAACTTTGAATGGATTAGTTTACCAGTGGTCACTCTTCAAGAACAAAAATATCGTTTTAGCAAAACGTCTAGTAGTTCCATTTTCAGATGTCCTACAACATTTTCATTTTTGATAACTGCAACTTACTTATCAACAATGTTTCCAGCTTTCGTTTCTACTTTCAGGCTTTTACTGTTTATGGGAAATTCATCTTCTGTTGTACCCGTCATCTTCCCTTACAGAAATTGAAAATCTGGACGAGACAGGCGAATATTCTCAATTTATTTGTCAATTTACACTTCTTAGAATCCAAAAGATACCTCACTTTTCATTTTTGACAAGTTTCTTTCTACAACTGCTATATAACTTAATAAACCCTCTATTATCAAAGAATTTATTATCAAGTGAATTTCCAATTCACTTGCAGTACGTTGAGTAGTGAAAGGAAAGAGTACACTTATGACACAATACACTTGAATTATTGATTTAGTTCCACTTCTTGATGTCAACTAACTCTGTTGAACACCAAAAAAACTACCAATTTGATTACATCAATATACATAAAATACTTTAGTAATATATATATATATATATATATATATATATATATACATTTAATTAAATATGCTTCAAAAGCAACAGGTAAGATTTGAGAACTGCACATCAAAGAATTTCATGAAGAAATGCTAAGACAATAGCAAAACTATGCTCCCAGTTGAAAGTACGAAACAATGCAACGACGAACCTGTTTATTTCTCGTAGGCTTACAAATCATATTATTGGTCACCGTATGTAATCATCTTTTTATTTTTTTGTTAAAGATAGAACAACAATAGTTGTCAATTTCGTCACAGGAAGTTGTCACAAATTTGTCTTTCTTCACAACATTCATCTTGAGGAAGATACGGT
This sequence comes from Morbakka virulenta, assembly GCA_003991215.1. Taxonomy (NCBI): domain Eukaryota; kingdom Metazoa; phylum Cnidaria; class Cubozoa; order Carybdeida; family Carukiidae; genus Morbakka; species Morbakka virulenta. Next base: position 549,993 of record RDPX01000039.1, on the reverse strand, counting down.
AAAAACCAAATGACCTGATCCCCACTTGAACAGAGGAAAAATATAGTTTACAGATTACATTGTAAGCACTGTTCTACCTCCAACATTGATGAATCAAAATATT
>RDPX01000039.1:518804-539636 GCA_003991215.1 Morbakka virulenta | reverse complement strand
CAACGTACTGCAAGTGAATTGGAAATTCACTTGATAATAAATTCTTTGATAATAGAGGGTTTATTAAGTTATATAGCAGTTGTAGAAAGAAACTTGTCAAAAATGAAAAGTGAGGTATCTTTTGGATTCTAAGAAGTGTAAATTGACAAATAAATTGAGAATATTCGCCTGTCTCGTCCAGATTTTCAATTTCTGTAAGGGAAGATGACGGGTACAACAGAAGATGAATTCCCATAAACAGTAAAAGCCTGAAAGTAGAAACGAAAGCTGGAAACATTGTTGATAAGTAAGTTGCAGTTATCAAAAATTAAAATGTTGTAGGACATCTGAAAATGGAACTACTAGACGTTTTGCTAAAACGATATTTTTCTTCTTGAAGAGTGACCACTGGTAAACTAATCCATTTAAAGTTTTTGCAATGTGGTGTAACTTGTAAGGGATAAAACTTCCATGCATTATCCACTTCTAAGGCAGCCATGTAATAATTGATAGAGTTAAAATATATATATAACAAAACTTATAATGAAATGTATTTAATTTTAGCGACGCCGGAAGGAAAAAACTGGCAAGGGAGACAGTACCTATAAAGAGGGATTTTCTTAATTATAACAATTAAGATTGCCATCACTTTTATTGTAATTTTCGTAATCATTTTAATATTGTTAACCCAAGACAGAACTATATACTGTTAACATATCATTTAAAACACAAACAAGTCACTTTATCCCATATCTTTTTAAACGCCGGCCGATTTTATTTCGACAAAAGAATACAAATGAAAATTCCTACAAAAACATATATGTACTTCACCAAACGTGATTCGGACACCATGGACTCTTCAGTTACCAAAGTAGTAATTTCTTTGGACGTTTTTCTGTCTAATTTTTATTGAAATTGCATTAAAGTCAACTTTGTCCCTATTGAGTTTCTGAATATGAGTAGACATTCAGACTGTTTCCTTTGGTTTAGACCCTTAACCACGTCTTGATCCTATGCATGGCACTAAAACTTTGCTCACAGATTGGTAAAGGAAGTGGCAGGGTCTTATGAAATTGAATCATCCTTTGTTCCTCTTAGCATTGCAGTCTTGCCGCCGGCATTGCATTGAAAATTTTTTTCATTGTTTCTGTATCTGTAATATTTGTAACTTTAGCTCCCTCTCAGCATTAAAAAGCTAAAAATGATTTTAAAATAATCCAGCTTTTTTTTTATACCTTTTGCGTCTAGAAGGCCATATTGAAGACTAGTCAGATTGATTCCTCTATCTTTTACTAATTTTAGCAAGACCTCTTCTACTGATGTCAGTGTAGTTAGATCATCTTGAACAATCTATATTTAAGACTGGAAGACACTCCATCAATTGCTTCGAAGAAGGTTCTGCGGAAATTGTCATAGCTTACTATTCTATCGGTTAATATACAATGTAACTGAAAGTGGTTCAGTTAAGAGGCTTGTTCCACCTTTCATCAATCGTGGAATCTTTCTTAGTCGAACTTCATCTTCCATTTCACTGATTTCTTCAGTTTATTTGGTCTCCTAAAGAATAGGATAGAACTCGTTGATGTATATCATCTTTTGCAGTCGTTCTGTGATAAGTATTAAAGAATACCAAAGCAAAATCAACAAAAATGGCAACTGATTGCAGCTCTTTTGAAACTTTCTCCAGCAAAACAAACAGTTTTCTTGTTGCATTTAAGATAAAGAGAGAGTTTAAAGAATGCAGTTGATTTTTTGCCGATTGGTGGATTCTTAACTTGGTATGTCCACTGATTCGTTTGTCATTTTTTCAACATTGATTTTTTTATGGCATCTCTGACAACATATTCATTACAATGAGTAAAGCAGTGTACATAAATAGCATTTTGTGCTATTTTACCTTTAATATTGCTTGCAAGACACTGCACAGGGGCAGCTCCATCAAAACCTATGTTGCCACTGGTGCCCCATCAAGGTAGCATCTTATGAGTATATTTTTTCTATACGATAGAAAAACATCTAAAGTATGGCCTTTGAAGCATTTAAAGATGCCTTTGAAATCTTCTGAGACTTCATATTTCTCACAAAATGTTCTAATAGACAAAGAAATCTGCTCCTTTCTTTTAACATCGGACGACTCATCAGTGATGATTGAAAGAATTCACATTGTCAAATTCTGTCAAGAAAATCTCTTCCAGCTTCAAGTGCTAACATCTGTTTTGCCCTTCAAGGATACCATGTGCCTTAACATGATGTTTCTCTTTAAGTAGTAATTGTGGACTCTTCGTCTGCTTCTTTTGTATTCAATACAACCTGTAAGGGTAGGATATTGTAGCCTTTCCTTTCTCATGATATGTCCAATAAACCTCATCTGCCTTTCCTGGATTGCTTTCATCAGACACCTTTCTGCTCCAGCTTTCCTCAGAACTACGTCATTTGGTTGATGGTCTGCCCATGATATTCTCATCATTCTCCTGTAAAGCCACATTTCAACAGTTTCTAGTCTCTTTTGCATTGATGGAGATATTGTCCAACACTGAAAACCATATAACAGAGTATCCTCTTCTTTGTAGCCATTGTTGTAATGTTCAACGATTGTCCGTAATCTTTCAAAAGTATCTTTTGCAATCCCTATTCTATCGATTTCCAAATCACACTTTCCATTCTCTGTTATATAAGTAATTGAACTTGTCATCTTGCTGTATGGGGTCACGTCCAGTATACAACTTGCATCTGGGACTTTGGTTCTTACTTTCACCCTGTATACTATAGATATAAGAGCTTTATCATGTCATGAGTCGTGAGCTTTTTTTGAACTGAAAAAAGCTCACTAAAAAGCCCAGTTCTGAGGAAAGCTGGAGCAGAAAGGTGTCTGATATTTCTTTGATCTCTAAGACCATTAGAGATCAAGGAAATATCCGTATGAATTATTACTATTATTGTTACTATTATTGTTATCATTGTTACTGTTATTATTATTATTATTATTATTAGTTATTATTAGTAGTAGTAGTAGTAGTAGTCGTCGTAGTAGTCGTAGTAGTAGTTGTTGTTATATTTGTAGTAGTAGTAGTAATATTTATGAAGGATTGTCTTCTCAATAAAGTATTGACATATTTACAAGAAATAAAATTTCTGTTTTTCAGAGACCCCTGTCAAAAATTAAAATCAAAGAAACAAAACACTCCCCAAAATACTACTACTGCTACTATTATTACTACGACTCGTACCAACCGTAGCAAATTTCTGTTGAGCAGTTGCTGGTCAGTCGGAGAGACTTGATATACGGCGCCACAAGACTCGATCAGAATATGCCTATTTATTGTTGACAGCGGTGAGAATAGTGCCTTTCTCTATTCGACAATTTCGATAATCGCCGATATACTGGTGTCACCTTTTTTGGGGTCTCTCTGAAATCTTACCGTATCTGTTGTGTACCTCATGTACTCTTGTGACAACTGATAGGTCACCCTTCTCATCATCTCATCTCGTCGTTTCTTATCCTTACGACTTACACCATGTATAGGACGCACCACGTACATTTCGGCTGCTCTTATTGGTGAGATGTTTCTTTTACTAATAATCCATGTCCCTGCACCATGTAGAAGGGCATGTCGCAGTGTTGCAATGTGTATAATTTTCTTGGCTTTTTTGGCACGCTCTTTTCCTTAAGTAAGCGGTGAGTACTGGCTAAGTCTCCGTCTGATTTCTATGTCTATCAAACCATTCTCGCCCACGGTATTCCCAAGATATCTGAAAGTTGTTACTTGGTTTAATGCAACATCAGATAGTACTATCCTGCAGTTGATAGGCGAGTCACTCAACACCATCACTATACTCTTCTTATTGAGTGTTTGCCCATATTTAGAGAAAGTGCTATCCCATTTCAACATAGGTTGTAGTTTTCTTCACTTTGGACTATTTGTGCGATGTCATCTACGTAAGCTAGTATGTTCATATCTGGTTGGTTTTCTGCTACCTCTTTAATTGCCATGTCAAGACACAGTTTAAAAAGTAATAGAGAGAGAACACTTCCTTGCGTGACGCCTTATGTTTTGTCAAATCATATCTCTTCTTCACTTCCGTTGGCCACCTAATTCTGATTATGTTCATATAGACTGGTGATTGCTCTTAGCAGATGTGTTGATGTCTCATACTTTTGATGACTTTCCAAAGATCTTTCCTGGGCACTTGATCAAACGCCTTCTCAAGGACTAAGAAAGCAATGTACAGTGGCCTATTTGAACTCTTAGTGTTTGCCCATGGTTCGTCTGAGAGTGAAAACCATTTCAACGGTGCTTCTGCCGTTTTGAAACCCATGTTCCCATGGTCAAAGCTTGTCTTCTGCAGTCGCCTTTAAAGAATAGTCTCATACAACATGGTCACTAGGTCCAACAATGATACCCCTCTGACGTTTTCACATTTCACTTTGTTGCCTTTAATTTATTTATTACACAGATTATGGCTTTACGCCATTTAGCTGAAATTTTTCCGCTGTTAAAAGCAAGTTTGAAGATTTTAGTGAGGCGTGCTGTAGTGAGTGGTGCACCCCACTTGTAAAGGTCGTTGGTTAGTAAATCTGTGTCACTTATGGTGCTGAATGTCGTCAACATCATAGTTTGTATGTAGGCTATACCGCATCTCCACTTCACATTAGATTTAATCATCATAGATCAGAAATTTCATGAGCTGATTCGAAATGATTTTGAAAGGAAATTGAATCTTTTTATTTTACAAGACATTTTACTTAAAGAGACAGAATGCCTTTATAACGAGGACAAGTGGATTGCTCGTTAAAGTATCAAATACCCTAAAGGAACGAACATCAGAGTAGATGATTTCAGCCTCTCAATTTTATAACATATTTTCGTCACTTAACCTGTTTTATTTGTACTCAATTATATTATTGTCAATGTCATTCATCATTATATTAACATCATTGTATTTTGAGATGCTTTACGTATTTTAGACTTATACTATATTACTGTTAAACAATTTATAATTTGGCAAGTTGTACTGAGGAAGGCTTTAAAATAGGATAAAACGTTTGCAAGAAATGACTTGTTTGATTTTAATATATATATATATATATATATATATGTATATATGTATATATAAAAATTAAAGGGATCAGGATGATCCTGTTTGTGATCATCCTGATTCCATTGTCCATCATACTGAGAAACAGTGAATATGGCTAACGCCTTGGCGATGAGGAAGTGGAGAGTGAGAGCGGCCATAGAGTTAACCACTTGTTGTTCATGGATGACCTGAAGCTTTATGCAAGGTCTGAATATGGACTGAACACTCTCGTCCACACAGTGCGAATTTTCTCTAATGACATTGGGATGACGTTTGGTCTGGACAAGTGTGGTATTTTGGTTCTCGAAAGGGGCAATGTGAAGAAGACTGACAGAATTGGACTTCCAAACGGGGAAACTATGAAGGTAGTGGATAAGGAAGGGTACAAGTACCTAGGAGTATATCAGTTGGTGGGAACACTGCATGAGAAGATGAAGGATCTCATACGCACAGAATACTACAGGAGGGTGAAGTTACTGGCCAGATCCCAACTGTATGCAGGGAACCTGATTTGTGGCATTAATGCATGGGCAATAGGAGTCATTCGGTACAGTGGAGGTATTCTGATGCGGGGAAAGAAAGAACTGGAGAAGATGGACATAAGGACTCGAAAGATCCTTACGATGAATGGGGCTTTGCACCGCAGAAGCAGTGTTAAGAGGTTGTACCTGAAGCGAGCTGAAGATGGAAGAGGAATGTTGAGTGTGAAAGATGTAGTGACTTGTGAATGGTACAGCCTGGCTGAGTATCTTGAAGGAAGTGATGAGTCGTTGCTGAAGGAAGTGGAAAGGCAAGGTATTGTGAAAGAGGGAGGAGGGGCTGAGGGGTACAAACGAAGAGTAGAGCAGGAGAGACGCGAACAGTTCCATGGTGCACCCATCCACGGAAACCTCCTTAGAGGAGTTAAGGGGATTGCCCATCCAAAGTCGATCGATTGGATAAAAAGCAAGTATCTAAAGAAGGGAACAGAAGGCCTCATCTTTGCATCACAGGAACAAGCTTTGCCAATAATATCAGTAAGAGCCAAAAGGTACCACGAACAAATCTCTATCCCGCTTGTGTGGACTGAAAGTTGAAGATGCCATGCACGTTGCAGCTGGGTAAAACGTACTGGCCAACGGCCAGTATATTGCCAGACACGATCAAATTGCACAGAGAATGCATTGGGAGTTGTGCCGAAGGTTTGGTGTGGAGGTAGGAGAGATCTGGTTCCAACACACTCCAGAGAATGTGATGCCAGTGGCCGATGGCAATGTTGTGCTGTACTGGAACACGGTTTTGTCAACGGATCGCTTAATCAAGCATAACAAGCCAGACATCTCCATCCACGATAAGCGCGAGAGAACCTGGACGCTCATTGATGTTGCAGTGCCAATGGATGTTCGAGTTGTGATCAAAGAGACGGAGAAGCGAGAGAGGTATTCAACTCTGCAAGAGGAGCTTGAGCGCATGTACCGAGCCAAAGTGACCATTGTGCCGGTGATAGTTGGAGCCATGGGAACATTACCAGCTGGACTATTTGAAGCATTCGAAACATTGCAGATCCCTAGCATTGCTGCAAGTGCTCAGATTTCAGCATCTTTGGGCACTGCATCAATCTTGCATCGTGTTCTGCGCCTCTGAGGTCCTGGTCCGGACTTGAGAGGTAGACATACTTATCCTAGGTTACCTAGGGCGCAGTAGCGTTAAAATATACATATATGTTTGAAGCTTTTGACAAGTTAAAGTTTTTTCTGAGTAGCCAATTCAGTTTTAAAACTCCTACGTGATTAGAGGGTATGAGTGTGTAGGTGTATATATGTCAGAATTTTTGTGACATTGTAAGGCCCCGAATCGCCCCCAAAATGAGAAATCGGAATCTTTTCAATAAATGTTTTGTGAAGCATTTCCGGAAATTAACGCTGCAGTGTGACGTAGCAGTGCGCCATGGTGCCGACATTGAGGCCCACGGGAGAATGGGAGCTGGAGTAACAAGATGTCGCCTGCTCAAGAAAAGAAGTAACTTAAACTAATGGCGACTCCATTAAAAATGAACTCGAAAGAGCTGATTATTCAAATTTATGAAACAGCAACACTCCATGCTTCTATTGATGATGAAAGCCGAGGATTTCTTTAAGAAATGGCCGCAATACCAATACATAAACTTTACTTCCAGTGCCAATCAAGCTTGATTAGGAGCGGAATCATCAAGGGAAACTTCGCCAAGTTAGTCACCAAGATTTGGAATGTGGCTGAAGGTAATGGAACAGGACTGCCAAAGAAAAGGCACGTGTTTTTAAATGGATACACGATAGGTATTCAGTCCCGCTTAAGTACAACGGTTGCTTCTGAGCAGGAGACGAAGAACTCTCAAAATGCCCGATTGTCCCCAACTCCGAGTGGAGGTTTCTTCGATAAACGAAAAATTGTCGCTCTGGCAATAGGTAGGTATCATTGATTTAAGATTTTAAATTGTTGTTCTATGTGTAGTGTTTATATGGTATCTGTTGCTAAACACGAGGATTAGAACAGCACTCTTCGCTCTCTGCATTTGCATGAAACCCTGAATAACGTTTTAATTGTTTGTAATCCAGACCCAAATGAATAAGTTCAAAATTCCCTGTAATTTTAGATTTATCATTGAAAATGTTTTTAAGGCCCATCACTTATTCTTGTATAGTGGTAACAGAACACTTTATAAGGTTACAGAATGACCGGTTGTGTTAAGTATTATCAAGTGGGCTGTATTTTGAAATTTGAAATAATTCTTGAAATAAACTGGGCTTATGGTTGTTGATGATATGTGTGTGCCAGTCTCAATATTCAAATACAGTTGTACAACTTTTTTCAAATGGTAACACAGAATTTACTATTAAACGCAAAAGCAAATATACTTTTGTCATCCACTATGGTGTATACTGTTACGTTTTTACACCAAGAAGTACCCATGATAAATATGATTTTATGTATCTTTTATTTTATGTAACCGCTTGCTTTTTTTTATAAAAGTGACTTTAAAAGGTTGAGACAAACCGATTTTAGAAGATCGCTTTGCAGTAAAGATAAAGAATGAATGTGAAAGCAAAGCAGGTCACCCTCAAGTCATTGAATTTGAAACCCCACTAAAACTTGATTTTTTATACAACAGATATTCTAGAATTTGCACTAACGTAAAAGTGTTGCCAAGAAATGGCCTGATATTATTTGCAAAGCAGTAAACCAATAAGCCAGATTGTGAACCATTATCCCCTTTCGTTAGAGAGACTCCAATATAAGTTTCTATGATAGGAGCAGATGTTAACTGAAAGATGTTATCAGCAGCAGAACATTTAAGTATACAGGTAATGATAACATACCAAAATAAATGATCCACCTAATAAACTTTGCCTTGGAACAATAACTTAATATTAATGTTTTCAGCCAAGGTATTTATTGATCTGTTCAAAAAACACCAAGTCTGGCTAAAGATCATTGCCCATCATACCTCTAAACTGCACAAGGTTCTATCCACAGTAACATTGCACTGTTTACAGAACATGATTGAGAACCACACTGAAACATCCCAAAGCAATTTAAATGATTATGTAACTGTACCTGCAAAGTAAAATTCTGTACATGCCTGTTTCTTTAGTTATGTTTTAACAGTGCCTTGCATCAAAATAGGTGTATACATTTTGGATGTATAATACCATCAAAGGTGAAAGATACTTATTGTATTAATCCAGGCCTGCATTAATTAAAACGAACTGCAAGTTTGTGTAATTACTGTTTACATGAGCAAAATTTAAAGTGTATATGAAAACAGTTTTTAAAGCTGGAGTTAAGACAATTACTCAAAAAAAAGGAAATGACTTCTTACCACCACTTTTTGTTAGCTCAATTTCATTAGCACATTTTGAGGTGAAGCTGGTAGGTAATTTATTGTAGAGCTTTATCTACTTTAGTCTGGTGCAATATCTAGCTCTGTTTAAATCGTGTTGTGTAGACTGATTTTCTTAAATTTCTTTACCAAAGAAAATGAGTTACTGCCTAGGTCTAATTAAAGGCAACATTTATTGATTGATCCTATGGAATGCACTTGCAGGATAAGAATAGAAAAAAGAAATATCAGTATATTGCATTAGTAGCTATTAAATATTGCAACAACTTTTAGAGCCCTGTTAAAAAGTGTTTTTGAAAACCAGAGCCACTTCCATTTTTCCTTCATTTGTAGGTGCATCAGCAGTTGCAGTATTGTGTTTTTGGAAATACAAGTCATCAAATGACTACTCAAATATTATGAATAAAATTCATCATACAGTTATTAAAGCACATGTAAGTTGACTTCTTTTTATTCTTCTTCTTCTTTTCAGCCCTGCAAGTTGACAAATGCTCACCAAATGATTTACAGCTAATTTATGGTCTTTAAGGTTACAAGTTCCATTTTTGGTAAAAAAAAATTGGTGAAAAATCAACATTTAATAAATTAATTCCTAAGAATTTGAATTTCATAAAAGTTTCATAAGATTAGTTCATTTATTCCTTTTTTTATCCAGGATTCAAATCTGATAATGTGTGTTAGTAGAACATTGCGATAGAAGAGACAGTTACCAACCGTTGTAGGATGTTGCAAGTTTGGGAGACCATAAAAACCCAACCAAGATGACCATGTTAACCCCATATGTGAAAAGAAGACAGATATCATTGTAGCCCTTTGAATGGCATCAGTTTAAGCTAGGAAAATGGTATAGCATGGAATTTAGTTTGATCTAGCTATGATAAATATTTCACCCACATAACTTGTATTCTAATACATTATAAAGATCCAGAGTTATGCACTCAAAAATGTTTTTAGATTAGTTTATTGAAAAGAAATCATCATCACCAGAGTTATTTGATACTTGCTTTTGAAACACTATTTTTATTTTTATGTACATTTATATATTTATATACATTTGTAATTTTACAAATATAACTAAAATTTCCTTCTGTTTTATACTAAAGGCTGCAGTTAATAATAAAGAATATAAGCAGGCTTCAGATTTATACAATGAGGCTATGAAACTTGCAAAACAAAAAGAAAGTGTTATTGGGGGATCTGGCAAAACAGTGGTATTGGGCATTGTTGATCAGGTAGGTACTTTGTTGTACTCTGGAGTACCAAATAATCAGGGTGGTGGTAATAATAGGGGGGATGGACAATTTTTGGAAAACTAGTAGGGGGGTGGGTGTGTGGAATAAAAAGAAGGGGTGGAAAAATGGGTGGGATTGAAAATAGAAGACACAGACTGAAGAAGGAAATATTTCAAATCAAGACATCTATTACTGTGCAATTCACTTTTTCAAACTTATTCTTGCATTTCTGTAGGCCATTTCAAGTTGGTTGCACACTGCAGTGAACTGAGCAGATGTCTCACATGACTGAAGAACTTTGCTGATTTCATCAAGGAATCAAGCATCTTTGTTTTTTGTTCATCTTCCGATATTCCAACAAGGGAGACAATATTCCCTCTGACTGAGTTACTTTCTTTGCTTTGTATTGAGCTCATGGCTTTGATAGGAATATCACCATTCAGACGTTGATCAGCATTAACTTCTTCATCATCAGTGCATTCTTCATCCTCAGTCCCATTGTTTCCCATTTCTTCTCCATCAAGCAATTCAGATCCTTCGATGTTTTTCCCTCTCTTGATTCCTTTTGGAGGAATTAGCAAGGGGATTTTCTCTGAATGTTTTTGGTGGTGGTTTTGACATCATTTCAACTCTGAAATTTCTCATACTTTCTCCAACAAGATTAAAATTTTGTAACTTACTTGATAGTCTTCAGATCTATCAAGTGCGTTAGTGACCCATACTGACTTGAAAGTTGCATGGCTATCAAACTTGACACTTTCCTCAGCATTCACAAGCAACTTCATCATTTCATTTCGGTCAGGAGATGGGACCTTTTGTGGATTGTTCTCTAACTTTTGGAGCATTAATTCAGACTCTTTCTTTCTGTATTCACTCTTTAGATGTTTGTGCAGATGGGTGTCATTCACTTGGACAAAGCCTGTGATACCTCTACAAACAATAACTAATATGTATCCCTGATTCCATAAAGCCTGCCTTACTTCTGGCATTAGATGGACTGCATAATCATCCAAGATGTAGATTATGAAGTTTGAGTGACTAAACATATTAAATCAATTTGGCAAGTGCTTGATTGTTTCAAGAAGCTGCTCTGGGTGGTATGAACCTTTGGCAGCCCATTGATAGTGCACCCCTGGCAGTGGTGTTAGTTTAAGTTGGTATTTATATATACTGGATTCATTCCTATGCAATGGCATTTGGTCTCCATTTATTATTGATGGATCTTTTCCAAACGTCTCAATGAAATAATGCCTCAAGCTCCAGATATTCTTGAGGTATTCCTCAACTCTAATGATACAGTTGTCTCTGGAAATCGAAAAGTGCTTATTTGGTTTATGCAAAGAAACTGGGTACTCTTGTTCCCGGCCTTTAATCCATTGGTTTGAGAACTTAAGTTGCTCTTCTTCAGATGTATCAGGATGCTGTTGCAGCCAATTGTCACAAAGCTTTTTAGCTTGCAAAAGAAACAGAGACTTTGGTAAGCATGCTTTCAGGCTGGTTCTGACATCAATAAACCACTGGAATAAGGCCTCTCTAACACTGTTTGTTTGTGCTTTGCGACTACCACCTTCAGTCCAAAATTTTTTGTAGCGACACTGTCCTTGAAATCACCTGCTTCCAGCTTTTCATAGCAATGCTTTGCTACTTTACATGTGTTCCTCATTTCCTGACTGTCCAACTTAGCATCATTCAAGTTAGAATAAAAAACATTGAACTGCTTTTGCAAAGTAGCCTTGTTTCCATATGGCTTGCACATGATGTTTTCTTTTAGCATCCCCATGAGTTTTTCCTCTAAATGGTTCTAGTTTAGTGAGGTATTCCACTTTGCATCTTTTAACTTTAAAAGGTAAATCACATTATTCCTGTAAACTATATTTTTCATATGAACCTTCTTGACCAAAGTTACATTTAAAAGAACTGTTTAAAACAGGGCACATGAAAATAAATATTTGAAAATATTTTTTTCTAGAATAATTTACTTTTCAGAAATAGTGTCACACACTGTGTATTATGAAACTTTGATTATCCTAACAGTGGCCCTTTATGACCAAAGGTATAAACACAGAACGTTAATGCAATTCCTTGAGCCACCTCAACTGATATGCTCCCTAATATTTATCTTTACATCCTTCTTTATACTATCTGGCAAGATAATTACAGACATAGAATAACATGAGTATGTTCTGCTAACAGCATAAAATACGTAAAAGTGTAACGTGAAAACATGGGAAAGGAAGGGAAGGGCTGAATAGGTATGCTAAAATAAGTTAAATGACATTAAACTAATCAATACATACATAAATCTCTAAAAAGATACAGAATAAACAACAATGATTAAACTAAGCATAACGGCCTAACAATAATGGGAAAATCCTGCACCTCTAAGCAAAACAGAGAAAGGGGATGTCATGGGTGTAATGCATGTCTGTGGTGCAGAGTTACCTATGTGCATACAAAGGGGAAGCCTATGATAATGATTTCCAAAACAGATGATCCTAAAATGAATCAACCTACAGGAAAATGTAAACAAGCTGTGGAGAGGGGCTGAAGGGGTGAAAGTTCTTACTTACAAAATGGGGTCCTAAGAGATTTGTGACAATAGGTACTGAAATAAATGCACTTTTTCATAAGCATGGGTCATTTGGGAAATCAAAAGTTCACTACTTAAAAAATTGTCATTTCTTGATTTTCAGATTCTTTAAAGTTAATAATAGGGGGTAGGGGTTGAAAAAAATTCAAAAAATTAATAATCAAGAGGGGATGATTATTTGGCATTCTACAGTAAGTATGATTTTTAGCAGTGGCCGGTATTATTTGCCATAATGCTTTAATTGGTCCTTTAAACATTGATAATTTAAACCATGCCATAGAATACAGTTTGCACTGGTGGTACATTCTTGGCTTACATTTGTGGATCCTTACATGTGTACATAATCGGACTGTTTAATCTGTAATGTCTTATAGTAAAATCATATAAAGCTCATTGATATGTTATTTATTGATTACCCAGTTTTTTTAGAATTAAGTATTCTTTCCCTACTTACTGTAGCTTCATATTTCATGGAATTTTAAACAGTTTAATAAGGTGATATATTGAAATCAGTTTCACACAAGTTATGTGAAAGTTTTTTTTATCATATATTATTTTCAGCTTGCAAATTTGGCATATGAACTGAATGATCTGTTGGAGGTAAGATATTAAACAACTAATAATTCTAATCATTGTTTTGATATAAGTTTATCATTTGGTTTAAACATGCATTCCCCTCCACTCCTTGACAACATGATTTTATGTTGCAATAATTGTTTTGGATACCTCGCTTGATAGAGTGTATTATTAAGAGGACACACAATGATAGCAGTGTTGATGACATTTTTGTTTTGAACAACTGAATTGTATCTGNAGTTTTGCTGACTTTTAATTTCGTAGAAATATTCCTATCAGATAGTCCTTCTCTATGCAGAGCAACAATTTGACCTCTTTGAACTTCACTGAGGGACTTTTTTCGACCCATTTCTGTAGCAATAAGAAGTATAAAAAGTGAAAAAAATTCCAAAGTAAAATCGATTCAGATGTCCGCAGTGTTAAAGAAGAACGTGTAATGAGCGACCAGAGCGCAAATAATGAGTTTGATGCAATCTCAACAGTAGGATGATGCAATACGATCTCATACCGAGAAATCTACGTATTTCCATGAGTGGCCTTAAACTTTTGGTAGTGACTGTAGCTTCATATTTCATGGAATTTTAAACAGTTTAATAAGGTGATATATTGAAATCAGTTTCACACAAGTTATGTGAAAGTTTTTTTTATCATATATTATTTTCAGCTTGCAAATTTGGCATATGAACTGAATGATCTGTTGGAGGTAAGATATTAAACAACTAATAATTCTAATCATTGTTTTGATATAAGTTTATCATTTGGTTTAAACATGCATTCCCCTCCACTCCTTGACAACATGATTTTATGTTGCAATAATTGTTTTGGATACCTCGCTTGATAGAGTGTATTATTAAGAGGACACACAATGATAGCAGTGTTGATGACATTTTTGTTTTGAACAACTGAATTGTATCTGAAAGAATAATGTTGTATTGCTTGCCTTTATAACAAAGATAGCAATTGTGTTATAACTTTTTAGTATCTTTGAACAAGAACCAGTTTTTAATTGTTAATGATTTGTGTGACAAATGGACTAATATGGAACTGGTAGCATAAAAACACACACATCCTCTTCAAATTTCAGTATGAATGTTGTTCTTTTTGATCAATTGCTTGCTGTTGTGACTATGGGAGTGCATAGAAGCAAGGATAAACCTAGTTTAGAAAGAGCTTTAGGGTTTGGGGTTTTTAAGGCTTTTTTCACTGTGAAATGATGATAGTTTGAGAAATGGTTGGTCAGATCTGTTCTGAATATATGGTTTGAAGTATTAGAAAATGTTGCTTGAAAACAAACCATAGCATTTCTAGAATCAAATAGGCATATGTATTAACACCAATATGGGTTTAAGAACAAAGGAGCCCAAGGTGCAGTCCTATACTTGCATGACCATGTAAGACATGATGTGGACAAAAGTTGTACTTGGTCTTTGTTCATTTATGTATGTAAGGCATTTGACTCTGTGAGTCATTCTTCCCCTACTTAACAAAGATGCCTGCTGTGGTATTTCTGGAACTGGGCAGCAGTGGTTGGCTGACTATCTTGTTAATGGACACAATATGTTGGTTGCTGGGATACACTGCCTGACTCACAGTCAATATGCTCAGGAGTACCACAGGAGTTTATTTTGGAACCATTGCTTTTTGTGATCCTAATAAAGGGTTTTCAGTGAAGTCTTGAAAAATGCGTTGTCTTGATTTATGCAGATCTAGTCCTTCTGTTTTCCAGTCCATAATTGAGGAAAAAAAGACACACTTATAGGTGAGAGTGAATTGCTGTTTACATGGCATGAAAACAACAACTTAGTACCTCACTTCAAACCTGGAAAAACTGAAGTTGTGCTTTATGATACTGCCATAAAGCTTAACTCCCAAGCATCTTGCAATGTGTTCAACCTTGGTTCTTCTATAGATAAGAGAAATAAGTTTAAATATCTTGACATAACCTAAACCAGCACTTAACAATCATCATCATCAATGACAACAATGACAGATCAATCATCAATTGTCTTGAAAAGAGTAATTCAATATCACAAATTACTGAGGGGAGTTAGATCTCAAAAACAGCAGCTATGATATATCATTCAATGATTGAGCCAGTAATGCTCCTGGAAAATTCCTGACAGGAACCACTAGCAGAGGAAGACCAAAGAAAACATGAGAGGAAGTGATAAGGATGGATCTCAAACAAAAAGGTGTCAGCAGAGACTTGGTGAAGGATAGGATAACTTGGAAGTCAATTTCAAGAAAGTTTCCAACACATGCTAGCATGTAAAATGGACATTAAACCGAATATGATGATGATGATGATAAATGCTATATTGTGCTCCAGCTTTATCTTTGCCCGATGCCATTCCATCACAAAATGAAACATGTAGAGAATAAAGCCTACAAAGCTATTGCTCCTGCTATGAAGAAGTTTTTGAAACCTGCATAATATAAGAAAGAACAACTTAATTGACAGTAAATGATTCAATAATTTAATATATGATCTGTTATAATATGAGGTAACAAATGTAGGCCAATTATCCAAAAATCAAAATTTAAGGGCTGGAAGAAAACCCTTTTCTGTCCAAGGACCTATTCTATTCAATGAGCTCTAAGACAAGACTAGAGCAGAAACTTCCTGCAGTAGATTTAAACATCTTGTTAAGGACTTCTGTTTGTAGCACACAATTTACTTTAAGCTCGTTAACTATACATCTATATTTTTTATTTTCATTTTCTTCATATTCCTTTTTTAATAGGTCCTTTATTGATAGCAGATAGTAGCAGTTTCTTTGATTTATAATAAAGCAAACCTGTTAAAATATGTGTATTTTTTTTACTTTTTGTTTTATCGTTTTTTTCCCAGTAGCTGGGGCTCTGACTGTGCCCTTCACAGGGACTTTGCTTTGGCAGTGAGGAATTTCTTGGCCAGATGCCCTTCCTGATGCCAACTAATGGCTTTTTCTTTTGTGGAAAAGTAATAATAATAATAATAATCATCATCATATTCGGTTTAACGTCCATTTTACATGCTAGCATGTGTTGGGTGCTAATAACTAATAATAATAATAATAATAATAATAATAATAATAATAATAAAGGACTAACAATGATAATAAGGTTTGATATCAGAATGTTGTTTGGGTAGGATAAATGTGTCAATGCAACTTTCAAAAAGATAAATTAGTGAAAACTGCAGATACTCAACCAGATGAAAAAAGTATTATACAAGGCCTTGACCAAGAGGAAGTATACAGGTACCTGGGTATTAGTGAGGGTGATGAAATCCAACATGGAAGTATGAGAGAGAAGGTCAGGAAGGAACTCTACAGGAGGGTGAGATCAGCTCTAAAGACTGAATTAAATTCAGCCAATAGAATTGACACTCTAAACATGCTTGCTATCCCAGTTGTGACATACAATTTTAATGTTATAAATTGAATGCAGAAAGATGTAAGTATTATGTATGGGAAAGTATGCAAGCTGTTGGCAATAAACAGAATTCATCACCAGAAGGCAGACATCAATAGGATCTATATACCATGGAGAAAACAAGGAAGAGGTCTCACAAACCTAGAATTAGTATACAAATTGGATTAAGGAAGTATCTAGAAACTAGTAGAGAAACTATTGCCAACTGGTGTTGGGATGTCCTGTGCTGACTCCCACAGAATATAAACTCAGGCATGACAGGATCAGACAATATATCCACTGGAAAGATTGTAATTTCTACGATTTGCCTTGTACTCAGAAATGTTACGAACATAAACCAGACATTGTTACAGAAGAAAGAAAAATAATGATTTTGGGGGACTTATGAGTCTTACACAAATAGGGCTATACAAGGAAACAGGGCTGATATTATTATTAAAGACGATCAGATGAAAACTTGCATGATGATCGTTATGGCTGTTTCCAGGGACAAAAGTGTTTCACAAAAGAGTGAGAAACTTTAAAGACCTTCAAATAGAAGTTGAACAAATGTGGAAGTTAAAAATATTGATAGCCCCAGTAGTAGTTGGGGCCCCAGGGGTGTTAAACAAGAATATTGAAAAATATATCCAGAAGCTACTAGGGAAACCACTGTAAACAAAAATCCAAAGAATTGCGCTGAATGGTACTGCCCACCTCCTAAGAAAAGCACCTTTGATATAAACATAAATGTATACTACTCCAAAAAGTCTTTTGTAATGTCTTTTTTATATATTTATTTTACTTTTTTCCCAATCTTTTTATTTGTTCATTATATATTACCTCTATCAATTGATATTAAAGCCAGCTTTCTTATATCCTCAGGTCAATGGGCGTGACCCAGTGTAAGATTGTAAATAACCAAAGTTAAGGAAAAATAATAATAATTGAAAGTCACCAGGACCAGAGAAAGTGTTGGAATTTTAGATAAAGAACATTGTCATGACACCCAAGAATGGGAACATTATTTAAGGAATGCCCCAAATCTGGAAATGTTCCAACTTGGTGAGCAGAAAGAATGTTGAAAAATGTCAAGAGCCACAAAAGAATAGTTGCTTATTGACAAAGCTATTATAAAGAATTGTAAAAGGAGGGCAGTGGGCGAAGTTATGGATTTGATTGACCACAAGAAAGCGTTTGATTTGGACCGACACTCATGGATTATTAAATGCCTTGATTTATTTAAAGTTGCAGACAATACAAAAGTAAGCTAAAAAGTGTGCTGCAATGGGAGACTTAATTGACATCAGGAGGATAAGACTTGGGCAAAGTTAAAATTAAAAGGGTTATTTACCAAGGTGATAGTCCATCCCGTATTCTTATTGTTCTTTCTTAAATTCCACTTTCACTAATTCTCTGTAAAGTGACAGTTGGGCACAAATTTCACAAGTCTGGTCAATGAGTGAATGGTCTGTTTTTTATGGATGACTTGAAATTCTTTGGTAAATCAGAGAAACAAGTTGACATTCTGATTAATATAGTGCTTTTTTTAGCGAAAACATTAGAATGGAGCTTGGAATAAATAGGTGTGAATATTAATAAATGAAAAAGGGAAAGATAAACATAGTGAGAATATTGAATTACCATCTGGAGATAGGATAAAGGAGATTGACATCGACAAAGAGAATAAATATCTTGGGTTGCTGGAAGCTAATGGTGTTAAAGACAAATTGATGAAGGAAAATATGAAATAAGAATTTTCAAGAAGGATAGAAAAGATATTGAAATCAAAATTGAACAGCAGCAATGCCATCAATGGTGTCAATTCTAGAGCAATATCAGCTATAAGATGTAGTGCTGGTATTATATATTGGAGGGTAAACAAAATGAAAGAATTAGATTGGAGAACTTATAAGTTGCTGACTTTGTACAGCATGTTCCACAAAAAGGGAGTTTTTGATTGCTTGCACATTGGTATATATATTCGTATGAACTGATAAGGACAAAATACAATCATGTATCTAGCAGCTTGTTATGATTTAGCCAAGTTCTAAATTCGTCGTCAACTGTTCTGATATCACCTCTAATGCCTATCGTACGGCAATTCAGAACGTGTTGAGGTGTTTGCACGTCACCGCATGTGCAGTTCGGACTATCAGCTAAGCCAATCTTATGCATGTAGCTTGCATGCTGTCCATAGCCAGATCTAATTCGGTTGAGAAGGACCCAGGGACGTCTCTTTAGATCGTGGCCCGTAGGTTTGTTCAAGGGTATTGGCAGGTAAGTGCGAAGCATGTAGTCGAAGTTGTTCCAGTGGTTCTTCCAAGTAGACATCATCCATGTGTCAGGAGACAAGTTTTCGTTGTTTTGGCTTGACAGAGTGTTCATTCGTGTGGATAGAGGGATTCTGCTTTTGAGGCGGACGTTGACAAGGGGTGAAGTTGCAGGATGGTGGAACAGGTGCGAGTCTTCCTTTGCACGTTTACGCATATGTACATTGGTAGAGCTTATGGAGGAAGAGGTTTGATCAGTAGAGATTGTGTGTTAATTGAAAATAACAGTTTGTATGAATATACTCTTACCAGTATAGAACCTATGATGAAAGTGATAGAAAGGGAAGAAATTTTGAAGATCGCAAAAACAAAGCAGTGATATAAGAGATAATGAAAAATAATTTGACAAGTAGGAAACTCCGCATCTTATTAAGTAAAACTGAGTTGGGATCAGCTGAAACGTGGTGACCTCAAAACATGTACTGAAGGAATAATATTCGTGGTACAAGATCAGGCTATTAGAACATGGTCCATCAGATGCCTTATACACAAAACAAACACATTTCACCACTATGTAGGATATGTGGAGAACAAGAGCAGACAATGACTCATCTTATCACTGAACGTAAACAACTGGCTCAGAAACAGTACAAGAAGCAGAAGCACGAGAAAATAGCTCAGGTCTTCCATTGACAGGTGTGTAAGAAGTATGATTTAGAACATCAGATAAATGGTATGAGCATAAACCAAATAGCATTGTTGAGAATGATAAAGTCAAAATACTCTGGGACAAGTGAATTCAGACCAGTAAAGTTTTGGAGCATTCAAGGCCAGATATTTTAATGCTTGTAAAGGAAGGATGTTCCTGTAAACTTTGGATGGCCCATACCCTTTTGATACAAGAGTTGATGGAAAGGAAAGGGAAAAATTGAACAACATCAGGGTTTGAAATGGGAGGTAAAAAGGGTTTGGAAGTGTAAAAATGTGAAAGTTATACCCATCATTATCAGGGCACTAGGTTTTATATCAAAGGGTTTCCACAGCAAAAATATATTTTTCGGAACACTTCAAAAAACTTGCCTGTTAGGAACAGCACAAACACTGCAGTATGCATTGGGCATCTGAGGTTGCAGATTGTGACTTGATGCTCAGCAAAATCAAACACCAGTCAAATTCAGGTAGACTGTGTTTACATGTAATAATAATGATAGTAATAATAATAATAATAATAATAATAATAATACGTCCTGCGTATGACGATAAACTGCATCCGGTTGTGGAGTTTCGACGTGGGCGAGTGAGGTTACCCTTGCCACAATTACCTCCAGGTCACCCTTGAGCAAGGTGTAGTACCTGTTAGCTCTCCCCGAGGCCATGAAATACCGGGTTGGCGTCCGGCGGGGGCTAGTCTGTCTCATGGGTAGGGGGGGACTCTTCAGCCTTGGTTGGCAGCCCTCCTAGAGATGCCGTCTCAATAAAAACACCGGTGGTTGTGTAACCTAAAATCCACAATCCTCTTATGAGTGAAATGTCTTATTCAAATTATGAAGACAACGGCGTGAATGAGACTGGAGCATCAAGTGAAGGTCTCTCGCCCGGCAAGTGTCCTACTGTATAGCAGGGTGGGCCCGGTCGTTATCCAGCGTCTGCCAAAATGAAGTGGAACAAGGAATTAAATGTTGCTGTGATGGAGTGCTATTTCCTGAGTAAACCAACAGATGAAAATAGAAGACCTATACGAGGCTACAGAAGAAGGATGCATAACATCTGGAAGGAGAGAGAATTACCAACATTAACAGAACAAAGGTTATGTGATCAGGGTAGGGGAATACGAAAAAATGAATGGTT
>RDPX01000039.1:471078-502047 GCA_003991215.1 Morbakka virulenta | reverse complement strand
ATTATAGATTTTGCAGTACCTTACGATTCTAGAGTAATTGCCAAGGAACAGGAAAAAATTCTCAAATATCAAGACTTAGCCAGGGAATTAAAGAAGTTATGGGACATCCCGATAAAGGTGGTTCCGATCATCATAGGAGCTCTGGGTACCCCACCAAAAAATTTTAAAAAGTGGTTAGGAGAACTTGGGTTGAAAACAAAAATAGTCGAACTGCAGAAAACTACGTTACTTCAGTCTGCAAGGGTACTTCGGAAAGTGCTTGAGGTTTGAGGAGTCTTGCTTACACCATGCCTCAAGAAACTCCACTAGCGATTTAAGATCATAACTTAGTGTGCGACACCAATATAATAATAATGTACTTTAATTTAGCTTTCTCTTCTTGATTATCACACCGTGTCTTTATTGTGGATTGTTGGTCAAAAGAGAATAGTATTTGTCTAATAAGTTGATAAAAAAGAAAGGAAACTAAAAAAAGATAGAAACTGTTGTTTGCTTTAATAAATGTGTATAGAAAAAAGAAAAGTTAGGTTAAACAATAGAAATTGCTATTTCATTTTAAGTATATTAGATGACCAATTTATGGTTGTGTATAAATAAAGTGACTTTCAGATAATATGCATTCAAACATCAGATTGTCTGAACATAACAATCAAATTGTCTACACATAATCTATGCACTATTTTATTGATGTTATGTAGCTGTCAATGTGTGATGCTAAATCCCTTTCAGCAAATGCATATTGATTTCTTGATCACTGCTGGTAAGACACAATTAAATTAGAAACTAGGTATGCAAGGAAACTTCTGAATACTTGTTTAATGAAAGGGCCAAAGTCCCGACAAATTACATTAGCAATTGTGTATATTTTTATGGGCTCTTAAAATACAGACTTACCTAAATGTGAAGGGGACAGTTATGCCCCGTGATAATGCAATTAAAGGGGTAGAGCAAGAGGCTGTAGGTGGAGGGGGGAGCCTTCAGATAACAGGGAGATCGTCAAATGTATTGAAAAAGATCACAAGATTATGGAATGCTCTAAGAAAGGCACATCATCAGAAAGCCCCGATGAACTCATCGGCAGAAGATCATTAGAGGTACATGTAGTATACAGCAGGCAGTAATTGTGGCCAACTGAATATAATGGTCACTTTTTAGAAACAGTAAGCATTGCTACTGGAAATAGTGTAGGATGGTTGCCCCTTTAGTATCGTAGGAATAACTATTAAAAACAGTCTTTTTTTCGGTAGGATCAAAAACTAAATATACCATGCATGCCTTAGTTATCCATGAGAAAGTTGTAAGAGATAACTGAACTGTTATAAACTGATTAATATTCACTCTCTCTGTCTACAAATGTTTGAAACAAAGAAGTAAATATGGCACTGATTCTCCTGTTTAGCCTCAGAATTTACTGTAAAGGAATAAAATAGATTCAGAATATTAAAGATGATTTTAGAATAATGGTAAGTGATTTTGAAGTAAGTGGGGGTGCAACAGGGATGTTTGGAATTGGAATGAAGTTGATGTGGAGTCGAGCAAACACCAATGATACACCTATAACAGATATCCTCTATTAGAATAAACATGCCATTGCAGACACATTCGTGATCACAAAAACATTCACAAAGGCTAGGGAGAAAATCACCGTGGTACAGGCCTTGGTAAAAAGACTGCACAAATTCATTATCTGTTGTAATCAAAATCTAAGCTGTCACTGTAACATTGTAACCCAAGCTGTGTAAAAACCAAACTGAGCAACTGTGATCTTGTGAAATTGTTAAAATTGTTACATTTTGTAAATATGGTTTGTGGTAAGGTCACAAAATCACCACTGTCATAAAAGCATGACCTTATACAGATCATGATCTGACTACATGGTTTCTATTGAAATTATATATTATATATTATATATATATATATATATATATATATATATATATATATATATATATATATAAGTTAAAATTATATTTCAATACTTCTGATGAAAGTACATAACTCTGAGTTTCTTACTTACGCATTCATCAGATGTACATGAATGCGTAACCAAGAAACTCAGAGTTATGTACTTTTATCAAAAATTTTAACTTAGATTGGCTCTATTTTAGCAAATAGTGAGCACTGCAATTTTATTTGTTCATCTGTTGATGGGATATATATAAAAGGATACGGACATGATGTCTCGATAACATTATTTCCATCTGTTGCTCCTTTATTATTAAGTTGTCCAGGTCAAAAAAGCCATATCTCTTCATCAAATATATTCTTTCAGTATAATTGTTTACTTATTTCATTTTTAATAGTTGATAAAGTTGTGATATATGAAAAGTTAAGACCTAAGAATTTGCTATCTGGTCAGTGCCCTTAATTTGGTTAGTTAATTTTTTAAAAATGAAGAAGTATGTGTAGACCGAAGTAGTGCCAATGGCTATCATGGCCACATGGTCTACCACCTGCGTTATCGGCACTCGTCCTTTACAGATTATTTTTGCGAAAGTATGTTTCACTTGAGTGCGCCAATATTATATTATTTCATGAAATAATTTACCAAATCAGCTAATTCAATGTAATTTGAAGTTAATTTTGTATATTCTCATAATGTAGCTCTAACGTCATTTGTAGTAATGGATCCAGCTAAATTTATTCTTAGGAGTAAACAAAGCTTTCCTTTATCTTCTGCTTAGGCTGAGAGATTATTTAAAGAAGTATTACAACGAATGGTTGAAATAGGTGTGCCCAAGGTGAGTGAAAAATTATTTTAAGTCAACCGAGAATGTTTGTTTTGTGGAGATAAAAAACTAAGATGGATCTAGTTCAGTAGTGGTATAACTCGTGGGGCTTTCAAGGATTTTGAGAAGGTTTTGGTATGATGGCCCTCTGTATAAGAAAGGTCGAAATTGATGCACCTTGATGCGCCCAAGGTGATTGATCAGTTTTTTCAGCCAACTGACAAGGTATGTTGTATTGACATAAAGTTTAGATTCCAGAACTTTAAAGTGGTCTTTGAATAGAATTCTGTAAGAAATTTGTAGTTTTATAGATGTTTAAGTTCAAATTGTACCACCACTTTGCTAGTCTAGGTCTGTTGCACTGTACTGCTATGTTTTGTCTTTCTTATCATCATTCTATTCATATTGCCAAGGTTTTTAATCTAAAAGACGTGAAATTTTACATTTTATAGCTATGGCCAAATTAATTGCATTAGCACTCAATGTAGTCTAGAACAGATATGTTATGACTTATTCAGCCTTTCATTGTAAAAACAGTCTGGCCAATTCCCAAAAATGATACATCAAACTTACTTTAAATACTAAAACTTAAATTTACCCACCCGTTAGAACCAGCCAAAACATTTTCTTGGCCAAGTATTGATTGTTAATGGCTACAAACAACAGAATATGATTGAATTCATCAAAACTGATAAAGGCAATTTAAATAGTTGAGTATTTTTGTATAGACAGGTAACTTGTTTTCCGTTAGCATTTTTCCATTGTTGAATAATTTCTTGTGAAAGTTGGTTTTTTGTTACACCCATTAAGCAGTTATTTGTCATAAATATACTGGGTATTTTATTGTAGAAAAAGAAATCAAAGGCAAAGATGGATTCTGAAAATTTTGTTTTATTTCACATGGAATTTTCTAGTCTCGTTATAGAACAAATGCTGGTGCCAAGTAAAACTATAAACGACAAAGTCACTTACCTATAAAGTGATACATTATTAAACCCGACAATTCAAAATGAAGTAAAAATTTGTATTTCCTTAAGTAAGCTCTATCTTGAAATGTACTTTTAAGACCAGATTGTCTCGTGTTATATTTAAGCAAATGAATCTTTCTGACCGGGATCGATGTTCTTAATTCACAAAGAATATTATGAACTGTTTATATAAATGTGAGGGACAATGTGACTAAAGCTATACCATATTTTGTTTAACAAGTATCTACATGTTTTTCAAGTTTAGAGGTATGTTATTCCAAGCCCTAGATTGGATGTGTGGTACTGAAAAATGTTTCATTCTTCATCTTTTAGGATGACGATGGATTGCTAGAAGTTTCTTTAAAGCTTGCTAAAATATATTATGCACAAGGAAGGTAAGAGTTATATTTTCGATGGATAAAACTGGAATTTTCTGAATTTTTTTTATGGCAACCATATTTCCTCTTCTAGCTGCGCTATCCAACAAACATCACTCTTTGATTTAGACCGCATTTAAAGATGTGGCGTCGATTAAATGATTTTTGAATGGAATCGCAGTGTTTATCGAAAGAAAGGTGAAAAAAGCAAGCGTGAAAGATATTCTTTTTTATTTAGTCGGAAATGTTTGTTTCAGAACAATTTGAATCATTAACTTGAAACATTTGGTTTGATGTCTAAGAGTAATAAGTACATTCCTATTTTATTTTCTTTAGTTCTTCTTTTAGTGTTTTCCCGTGTTTTAACCTTGAAAATTATGCTTAAATCTTGCAGATACATTAAGACCTGAATTTACTTTTTACTAACTTGGTATTTCATAGCGTTTGGTTTAAGAAGTACCTTTTGTTTTACGGTATCCTTCTTCAATTTTTATAAATAGACGCCACCCTCCGATAAAGGCTACAGTAAAAAATCCAAACATTAAGTAAACGCTGCGGCGTTTACCAGTGGAAATTTAGTGTTTAATCCCACAAAATAGCAACTGTCACTTCCAAATCCATTTGCCGCTATATTTTTTCGTTCGAGATACCGGATCAATATTTCAGAGGGCCGATGAACGGTCGAACTGTTAGATCCTGCGGGCTATAACTTGATGCATTGAAGCTACTTGATCTAAAATAACCTGGCGTTTGTGTGTTGGTGATTTGCGAAATTGCACTATGCTGGGAAAGGAGCTGGGTAGTTTTCTGAGTCATTTCTTCATCGTTGAAATCTAGACTTCTTCCTGTTGTTTCCCGATTTTTGACCACTACTGCACCTAGAGGTGTAACAAACTTTGTGTACAAAATGTCTGAAGGATTTTCGACTGTTTTAGTCAATAATGTATATTCTTCAAATTCATTTTCAAAAGAAGTGAATAAAAGGTAAAAATTCTCTTTCGTTTATCGTCATTCTTGTTGGATCTTTGGTCGTCCATTATGGAATTTCGTAAATGAGGTCGCAGTGACCACCTAGTTGTAAGCGAGGGAGGGAGGGAGAGAGACAGAGAGAGAGAGGGGGGGGTGACTGAGTAAAGCAAAGGATAGTACAGGCTATTAGTATGTCTGTGTAAACAGCCACTGGGTGCCGCAGCCTTATACTTTCGTTTGACGTCACGTGAATGTAAAGTTCGTACGGTATATTATATTTTCAGTAGCGATATTGATTGTTACAAAGTTAATAAAATATTTCCATTTTTCACCAAAGGATATTGAAGCTTGAGGAGTGGAAGCAAAAAGCTAAAGCTTGTATTAGCATAAATGACTTGAGAAGACAATAATCATTAGTGATAGGAGCCTTGGACAACTGATTTGTATCAATACATTTTGTTTTCCTTCCCCCCCCCCTCCTCCCCCATAATTATGATGAATGTTTTTTGTTGGGGTTTTTTTTCAAGGCATCAAATATGTCGCGAGGGTCTCGAATTTTGTGTGACCAGTTTGGATACGAAAATAAAGAACTTGAAGGAAGTACCTACAGATACGTAAGTTTACTGTAATTGGGTACTTAATGTTTTATGCCCTGAATTTTGATAATTTTTTGTGACTAGGGCTTTTATTTTTAGTTTACGATATGTAAATTGTAACTTACTTTGTTTGAGAGCTGAGGTTTCATTATTAATTTTTCCAGCAGTTGTTGTTTTTTAAGGATTTATGCCCTTAAGATTCATGGTGTTCTTTTAAGTGGATAATTTTCCTTGGATTGCGCGAGGCAAAACAGTTACATTATTTCTTTGTCAAAACCCTGTTAAATTGCATACCAAACTTCTCTACTTCTAGTTTATCTTTGTGACCATTCACTGTATCAGTGACACAGCTGACAGATAAACCTGTAACACCTTTTATAGGTGAGGGGCTTTAGATGTTCTCTAGAATAGTGCAACACAGAGCAAAAAAACGACTAATAGATAATGCATACTGTTTTTTTAACAATTGAAAATATAACCAACTTAATAACTTACTGGAATACACAATTTCTTGAACAAGATTCATCTTTAGCAAGACTAGCAACTTGGTAAGAGGCTACCCGCAAACCGGAAACAACCCGCATGATAATCTGATGATTTACCCACTGCTGCCTTTAGTTACAAGATTACAGAAACACATCTTAAATTCATTTTTATACCCATTCTACAGGTCAACCCTATATTTAGTGTCATAATAATGTTCGTTAGAAGACTTTATTTTCCATTTACTTTTGCTAAGATGGTAGCAGTTGAACATTATCGATCAATTGCTGTTTCTGTAGTAAAAAGACTTTAAAGGGTCCTCCACAGAATTATAGTAACAATATAAAAGCATTCACCCCTGCCATAACTCCATTACATTAAGGTAAAAACATTGAGTATAATATTATTAAGACGTTTATGTTTTGTTAAGGTGTTTCTGTGTATGAGCTGAGTTACACTGAGGGTCCAAGAAAACTTATTGTCAACAAAGTGCCCCAAAAGTTCCCAAAGCGTTTCCCAAAAGTTTCCCGTAGCAAAAATGTGAACATGGAAATGTAAGTAAAAAGCACAGTTTGTTAATAGGCAGCCCGTGCTACTCTCTCCTAAGCCAATGTAAAATGGTACAAGCTCACTATTTTTACTTGTTACATCTACAATTAAAGCACATTTTATTTTATTCCAGTGAGCAATAAACATTCCGAATATTCAAAGCGATTACCCTCCCAAATGTGGAATCTTCTGTTGTAATATACATACTAACTCATCTGACTTGAATATCTAAGTTTATAGATTTACAGTACTTTGTCAGGTTTTTGAAATCCCTTTTAATGTCTTGTTGGCCCTACCGCCTGAAAGTAAACCTGACTTCTTCATACCTTTAGCTTTTTCGGTAAACAACTGTAATATGGTTATATTTCATAGGCTGACATTGTACGGAATGTGCCTCACAGAGTACGGAACGTACTGTAAAGAATTCGGAATGTTAGATCAATCGGAGGCAGCATTTTCCAAGGCCCTAACCATCGCTAAACAAGTTCTTGGGCCAACACACGAACAGGTAAATAGTTTTGTAGCGTACATTAGGCTGTGTTATTTTCGAAAAACTACTTGGTCGAGAAATAGCAGCGTATATCTGTTGATTCACCTTGCAGATTCATCCATTGAACGACTTTTTTTAACCTTCACTGTTGTTTTTTACTCCTATTGTTGTGAAATTTTTTCAGTTGTCTTTGACTTGACTTACTTGACTTATTTGCATAATCCTATTGGATCTTTGCGCACTTCAAATTCACAAATTGCTTCCAGCGCTCTCTATCTTGGGCTCTTCTTTCGGCAGTTAAAAGTGGTAAGCCGGTGTCTTCACGAATGAGATCACTCCATCTCTTGGGTGGACGTCCTTTGGGTCTAGTGCATTGTTCATAATAAGTTAATTGAAGTGATTTGAGAGAGAGTTAAGCAGGGACTTTCTCAAGGTCGCCTGCCGGAATCATTTTTTCGTGTGACCTCCACTAGAAAGGCTGCGTTCGCTTGCTAANGTCTATCATTTAGAGCATTGTTCATAATAAGTTAATTGAAGTGATTTGAGAGAGAGTTAAGCAGGGACTTTCTCAAGGTCGCCTGCCGGAATCATTTTTTCGTGTGACCTCCACTAGAAAGGCTGCGTTCGCTTGCTAAAGGATCCAATCCATCCTGGTTTACGAGTTTTCCTTCTCCATCTTGACGGTGTTGATGATGCTGTCACCAGTACAAGGAAGTGGTTAATTATTTTAACAGGGCGCCCCTTATTCGCCCTGCCGCCAGAGCCCTCGTTTGCCTCAGCGAGTTACCGGTGGTCACGACACGGACGTGAGGGTTGACTTGTGAGTGTGAAGCTGTTCAAGTCGCAGGACCTTTGTGTACTTTTAATACACGTCCGGCACTCACCTTGACCACCTTTTGTCTTTAAGGTACTTTTAAACATAAACATGATTTACGTGAAGTATGCCAATCAAAATAAAAGTTTCCCGTAACTTTTGAGAGTGCCATTTTTATTGTGGAATTTGTAGAATTACTTGATCCTCATGGAAGTTTAAAAGTTGCAGTCCAGGGTGCAGTAAAAGTTTTTCGGTAAATAGAATTGGAATTAGGAGTTGGTATCACGCCCATACATTTATGGTGTGCAAGTCTCTTAAAGTCACATTGTATATGTTTTGTTATGATATTGAGCGTCATTTTTTGGTCAACTTAATTCGTCTGTATTGTTTGATGGTTATTTTTGAAATGTTGAACTCTCCAAAGAAAGGAGACCCATTGAAATTAAATACAATTAAAAAACTGTCAGTCTTACTAAAAGCTACGAATACTTAAATGTACAACTGAATGAATCACTCACACTGAACGATCTTTTCACAACTATCAGTAAAAGGTATCGATGAGACTTGGGACTGTTGAAAAGAATGAGACCGTCTTTAACAAAGAACTGTAGCATGTAGGATTTATCAACTCTCTATCTCATTGTTAACTTATTGTTCAGTAGCTAATTTTAATCATGGGACAAGCCGTAACGAAGCAACATCAAAGTTGAACAACATGCTCGTAAAATTACTAGTATCGGGAATAATGACCAGTCAATAGAAAATATCGCAAAGGCAAAACAGCACAATAGTGCATAGATGTTTGAATGATGAGTATCCCTTTTTTTCGGACTACTTTAATTGTCTTTCACATTATTGTTCACTAAATAATTAAAAAACTGCTATGATTATTTAAAGTGAAATTTGAATCGACAAAAAGATCGGGTTTTTTTTACCAATGTAACTCCATGCCAAAAGAAATTAGAGACAAAGAAAGTATGCAACAATTTTGAAAAATTTTACAGAATTTTATGACATGATTATATTTTACCTGTTTTTAGCATAGCCTGTATTGAGCAAGTAACACTAATTGCATTCTATCAGGATTTTTTTATTTGTTTGTATGTTTTTTGAGGTAGGGGGTTTTGTAACAGATCTCGTAGGAAGAACAGCAATATTCTTCATTTACTTATTACTCTGTCACCTGTTTGAATATTATTAAGTAAATATAGGCCCCAAGATTAGGCAAGGCACTCTGTAGATGAAAGAAGAAATTTTCGCGAATTAAAAATTATTTTGGGTACAGTACCATGATAGCTTTTTGAACTGTCCGGTCGTGCTATTGCATCCAAAGTAAATTTCGCTTTGCGCAGATTTCTTCTTTAATCTACAAAGGATGTCTTGCCTCGTTTTGGGACCGATATTATTTTTCCTCTCGGATATATCACATTATCTGCTGCTGAGGCGCAAAAGCTTTGAAAATATTGAGTTAAAGCAATTCAAATTAATTGGCAGACCCCGGCCTGTCTTCTAGTTCAGAACCATTACAGGCAATTCATATTCAACATTCGTCACCTTATATTTGTAAATAAAAAGAGCTGGTGTATGATCTTCAATTTTTTTAGAGAGCCAGTCACAATAAGTTGTGGGTTTTTTGTTCTGGTTTCTTGGCCAAGTCGAGTGTCAGCGAAAAGCTTACAACCGAATTGGACGCAACTTTAATTGCAAAACATGTCAACGAGAGACTTGTTGTTCAAGGGTAGATGAGGTGGAAGGATCTAGGGAAGAACTGACTGGAACAAGAAAGCAAGATCTTATGAAGAGCTAACTGATATCCCTAAAGCATCGGTGTGAAGAGCCCAATCAGCGCTACCAAGAAAACACTGGATTAATTTAATCTTTACATTTTAGTTATTCATTTTACCTTTACATTTTTATGTAGATTTGATTACATTTCTAATACCCACTACTACCTTTGATTTCTGCAGACCTCAGTTTTAGCAAATGATTTGGCAACAGTTTATGATGAGAAAGGGAGATACAACAAAGCAGAACGATTAGTACATAAGGCCATTGGTATTGCTAAGCAAACATCCCCAGAAAATCTTCCGGCATACACTTACAACCTCGGAGCAATTCTCATGCATAAAGGTAGGGCATTGTGGATTTTTTTAGTTATACAGACGGCGTTTTTAACTAAGCCATTTTTAACAAAGAAAACTTGAACACCTTTTTTCTCTATGTTTTTTCATATGACCAAATGTATATTTTTTATCGTTAACTGTTAGGTAGAAAAGTTCATTTTATACGATACTATCAGCATTGGGTTTCTTTTTACTCATCACCCATTAGTATAATGCCTAGATCCTTGGCTACGCGAATTACGGCATGTAATTTGGAAGACATAAAAGCAGCCAAAACCAGTATTACCAGATCGTTTGGCGGAGATTTGTGTGTGTGTGTGTGGGGGGGGGGGGGGGGTTGCCGTTAGACGGCTTTATGGCAAAACACCACGGCAATTTTCATCTCTTCAGAAAACCTGAATCTTTGTTGACAAATCGATGTGCTCATTTGAGGAATGGTGCCTTACAGTTCATTGTGGGGAGGATGTTCTTTTAAAGATTTATCAAGTGTACGCGTAATATTCAAGAAAAGAAAAGAAAAAGAGAAGATTAGCTACTTGGTAAATATAAAAAAGAAATGGTAAATTTTGTAAATACTACTTGTTTATCAGTATGGAAAATCCAATCCAAGGTTGTTGGTGAATACAGGTTACATTCTTGAGAAGGAGATGAATTTTAATAAACATTGTTTGATTTTTAGCCATACATGGCTTTGATTTATGGAGTCTATTTTCTGGGTTTTTCTCCCATTTCCAATGCAGTTTTTTAGACTTTAATCGTTTCTGAGGATGGCTTTTATATGACGGAAACTTCGTATCTTCGTGTTGTAAACTATAACGATGCTCGTTTGGGATATTCGTCTTGAATGACTGAAATCATAATCAATTTTGACATATTTGACGTAAGAAGAGTTAACTGCGACGTTGGGGTCACTTAAAATTCTGGAAATAGTCTAATCACTATGAAGCCGTAAAAATGAGTAATTGGTTATGTTTAAAGCTTCCACGAAGGTCCATAAAAGTTAGTTTTTAAGAAAGGCCTGATGATTAATTCTATTAAAGAAAGGTTAGAGAAGAAAAACTGGTCAAAGATAGTTTTGCACCAGAATTGTTGACTTGTTGGCATGTATAGTCTTTTCAGTCACCCTTCTCTCTGTTGCTTCTATTCACCTCTGCTTGCGAAAGTTCTGTTACTCCATTTTATTGAGACCTATTTGAGAAAGGCTGCCAAGTATATGGTAACCTACCTGTTATGGTATGGTATGGTATGGTATACATATGCATTAAAGTTGACCTGTTTGAAGAAAATTTTAATTCTAACCATAATCTGTGCGACTATCTGTTCTTTATCCAAACAACCAAATTGTTAAAACATTATCAGAGACAATTTTACGTACGTTCTTGCAACGCACTTTTATTAGTCGGTGCACAAAACCCATAAAAGGAGAAAGAGACAGTCCACGTGATTTTAATTGATGCTAGAAAGCTAAATACTCACTGAATAGAAAATGTGGTGCAGTTTATGAAGCGCTAGTGTCCCGGCTGTCAGAACACCTGAAATTCAACGTCAAAAGAAATGGTAGCTACGGAAAATTGAGATAGATAAGCATTTAAAATCATTTCACCACCACCACCATTTTCGAGGAAACTTTTGCTGTTGCGTATATTTAGGGCGCGATAGACCAGACAACTGCACGTGTTAAATTGGGAGAACTTTTACACTATCTTATGGGATCTTTTTATAGATGGCTACGCGCATTAGTACATCTTTTACAGTATCGGTCGCTGTTAATTCACAATGGCATTCTATCTGCAATCGATTAAGTCATAAAGTTATATATCCTAAATAGAGTGGTAGAAAGGTCTTTTTCTTATAAAGGTATGGGTTAAGAGGTCACTGGTCGCTGGAAATAGGTATGGTTTATGGAAATGCTGTATATACTTTTAGGAATCCCCACCCCCCACCCCCCAGTTTTTAAAGCAACATGATAAATTGCATTCCAGTTGTTTTTTAGTCTGCTGAATTAGAATGAAGTAACTGATTTGGGTTTTTCGGGTTTTTTGCAAGGTCCTAAGGCAGCGCTTTATGTTAAGGATGGTCATACAAACTAGTTCAGAAGAAGGGCTTTTTTTAGCTTGTATATTAAGTTGCTATGATTCGTTATTGTCAAGAATTAATGTTGGTGCCACCAACGTAGGGTTCGTATAATTTTTTTCTGGTGTTCCTGCCGATGTCGAAATAGGGAGTGGAACCTAACAGAATAACAACATGGACGTAGATATTATTTATTGTTTCCGTCTTTGGTATTTAACATAAAATTTTATTTTTTTCCAGGTGAATTTGACAGAGCCAGAAAAGCTCTTAGAAAGGCACTGGAGCTTGCCGAAGAATCAGATGATGAAGAAACGAAAGAGCTTATCAAGAGCAGCATGATGAAGCTTGATGTGGATGTTTGATTGAAGAGACAAGAGTAGAACTTTTTGTCAAAGCAACTTGTCTATTACAGATCCCCACAATGTTTGAATATTTTGCTATATGATGCTCAGACTTTAGGACTTCTTAGCTTGTAGAAAAAAAAAATTGGGATGTTTGCCAAATTTTCCTAAATAAAGAGGAGAGTTTTAGTTCCTGCGCTTGGTTTTGTTAACTAAAAAGGAGGCAAGGGTCACGACGTGTTAAGGCCTAATATGTAACAGCACTATAAAAGCACTAGTTGCAGTTAGTTCTCGTTCTGCAGTTACACGTGAAAGTTACTGCCGTTAGTCAGGACAGTTAATTTTTGTTAAATAACTTTCATGTGACAAAGTAAAATGTTTGTTTTGTAGTGCTTTAGAAATGACGGTAGTCAGCGCAGGAACAAAGTTTAAGGTATTCAAAGCTGAATTGTTGTGGAGTATTTTGTTTGCCTGTGTTTCTAAATTAAGAACATTACTATGATTTACAACTGAATCCCACTTGACAAATTTACTTATCACTCTTGTTTACAATTGACTTTTGACTTGACCAATAAACATGTTACCTATTGTATATGAAATTAAAACGTTCTACCCTTTTCCCTATTATTGTGCTTTATTTTTTCACTTCTTTCTCACCGAATGGAGTAATTTAGACATCGTAAGTTTGTTTGTTGTGATCATCAGGGCAGATCTCATTGTCTTGAAAGTGGTAAAAGGTTACTTTACAAGCAAAGTACAGAAAAATTAACGTAAAAAAAATGTCCGCTTTGAAAAATTTTAGTCTACGTGGAAATGTAAATAATTACAGTCAGAAGGCGCTGATGGTTGTTATAATTTTCAACCATTAATCCTTTTACAATCGTTTATGAAACGTAAATATTTCGATAGGTCCTAGAAAACAAATTGAATTCATAGCATCCATTAATTATGGAGACTAACAGTGCATAATTTGGGATTGTCAACATTGAAAAGTTCATTAAATGTTGTTATGTACTGAAACGTTGCATTAGCGTAAATACTAAATTCACATTTTCTGCTATTTGTTATACCGTTCACAGGTACAACACAATTCTAATATAGGGTACGCATGTAATGTGTCATGGCTTAATTGGTTAGGGCAACTGCAACTGCACCGTAACCAAGAATTCTGGGTTCTATTCCCCAAGCTGGCCACTTTGGAAATTCACAAAAGAAGTCATTGGTTGGTGTCAGGAAGGGCATCCGGCCAAGAAATTCCTCACTGCCAAATCCAAGTCCCCGTGAAGGGCACCGTCTGAGCCCCAGTTACTGGGGAAAAATGACGTTAAAACAAAAAAAAATAAAATATGTAATATGCCCAAAACATTTTGACCACGTTTTCCTTCAAACTACCCTTATGAGGGTTTTATATTTATAGTTTTTAATTTTGAATTTTCTTTATTCCCGTTACGCGGGATCTACCATGAGGCAACGATTTGGACGTGGTTAAAAACTCTGAAAATAGGATGCAATCGACTTGGCATTAAGAACAGATCTAAATTAGGGTTAATGTGCGTGTAATAGAAGTGATATATGGTAGAAAGGGAGTTACGGACTGTTTGAATTTGAAGAAACGATATTTAATTCCAAAACACTATGGCAGTTTAGTACTTAGATTTTGTGGTTTATAAATTGGTGTATACTTATCCGAGCGCGTTTAAAGCTCCTGACACGTTTGGTGAGATGCTTCAGTAACATGGCAACAACTTGAAAAGGCTTGAATCAGATATAGATATCAAAAAATAACCATTGAGACAACCTGGGTGACTAGGAAAAGAGATGAAATTCAGCAGAACGAATTGAAATAAATTTTAGATCGATTTAAGTTGAAGAATTGCGAAAGTTAAATGTGAGAGTTTTGAAAATGGCAAAGAGAGTAACTCTAAGGTGATGTGGGATTAACTTACAGAGCACCAGAGAAAGACTGTTACTCAAGGAGGAAGTTGGGCGACTTCTAGTTAATTAAAAAGAAAAAATGACAGAGAAAAAACGAGTTTGGAGCCTTGATACTATTTTCCCGCTACTTAGTAAATATGCAAATTTTTCATTTTGAAAACGGGGCGTCCTTTTAGTATTTTAGAGGCGTTCTCCCCGCCAAATGTTCTGGGGAGGGTTAATGAAATACTTTTGGGAGTACCCTGATGTTTCCTTAATTTTTAGTTGCGCTGTGTTTTAAAATTTGTCATCTTTTATTCCTGAAGACACTCAAAAGGTTGCGACTTAAAACTTGTGCCCACAGTGCATAGAACCTGGAGTTCTTTTCATATTATGTTAAAAACGGTGATCTTTGGCAACTTGTATATATTCCAAAACCTTACTGTTTGAAATGTGTGATGGAGCTTACACTAGGGCCTATTATATATTATCAAAATACTTTCCAAACCAGGAATAGTGGACTCTAACTGGGCATCGAACCCTCGTTTACATTGTTATGGCCGACCTATTATTATCATTATTACTATATTATTATTATAAAAAAATTCTCTTGATATGCTTTTGTAAAATCAAACACCGAGTAACTACCAATTACTGGGGTGGGTGAAGTTGTGTGCTGTGTGTGAATAAGGGTAAGAAAAAAAATCAATACATACATAATAGCGAGACTAAATACAAACATCAAAGGGGACAAAAGTAATACGAATACACAATCTAAAAAAATGAATTTAGTTATATAAAAATCCATACATAGAACAATTCATAACATAAACATCAATTTTAACAAAATACATAACACTTCAGAACAGGAAAAAAGTTTTGTTTAGATGCTCAGGGCTCTTCTTAAGATGTGAGCTGTGCAATTTAACACGACCTTTTGGACTTCTTGAAGAGATGGTTTGCCTGGGATTTGGTCTAGAACGTTTTGGTTACCCTTTTTTATAAGTCCTAGAGCTCCGACTACTGCAGGTAAGGTTTTTGTTTTCAAGTGCCACATTTTCTCAACTTCAATTTCAAGATCTTCATACTTGCTTAGCTTTTCAAAAACCCTTGCTGAAATGTTCCTATCAGATAAAGAAGCAGGTCTTATATTTCTTATCTTTGATGACAATGTCAGGGCGATTTGCCTGTTATTATTATTATTATTATTATTATTATTATTATTATTATTATTATTATTACCTCGAATTTGAACATGGCTAGGGCGTGCCCCATAAGCGGCCCGCAGCATGGACCCCCGTATGCAGTGAGAAGTGTGCAAGGGGTACCGCAACAACCCCGATTGCGGCTAAAGAAGAGAGGGGCTGTTGACAAGTTTAGAATAGGAAGCTGGGATATAGGGTCTATGATGGTTAAAGGCAAAGAGATAGCTGACGCAATGAATCGGAGAAAGAAAGATGCCCTTTGTGTGCAAGAGACAAAATGGAAGGGTGATCGAGCAAAAGAGATTGGGGATGGCTACAGGTTAATATATTACGAAATTAAGAATAAAAGAAATGGAGTAGGCATGATCCGCCGTGATGAAGAAAAATATGTTATACATGTACAAAGGAACAATGGTAGGTGTATAATGATAAAGTTAGCAACCTGAGAAGGAATTATAAATATAATATCAGCATATGCACCCAGGTAGGATGTGCTGAGGAAGAAAAAGATAATTTCTATAGGGAACTAGAAACAGTAGTGCAAACCATACCGGGAAACGATAGGGGCTGGTTTAAATGGTCATGTCGGCAGTAGTAATGAGAACTATGAAACACTCCACGGAGGTAAAGCTTACGGCAGACGAAACAGGGAAGGGGAGAGGATTTTAGAGTTAGCAATAGAATTCAACCTAACTATCACAAATACCCCATTCACCAAGGGAGAACAACATCTGATGAGTGGCAACAGTAAAAGTCAGATCGATTACATACTTGTTCGGGGAAGAAACGGATTTGAAGTCTTTAACTGTAAAGTGATGCCTGGTGAGCCTGCAGTAAGTAACACAGCAGACTATTGGTTGCTGATTTGAGAATTGAAAGGAAAAAGCGGAAAACTCTCAAAAGAAAACCCAGAATACAGGTTTGGAAACGTAAGGATGAAGATGTGGCAACCAACTTCAAGTATAGAGTAATTGCAAAGAAGAAGAAATCAAGCACCCGCCGAATGCATCATAGACCAGACGTGAAATCAACTGAAAGAAGTAGTTATTAAAGAAATAAAAAGGGTCTATGGGATTAAGAAAGGACGGAAGCTCTCAAATAGAGATGAATAGCGGTGGACGAGTGAAGTGTGGGAGGCAATTAAGAAAAAGAAAGACGCTTTCAAACGATGGCAAAGAAAAGGACTGAGAATCACTTTCGAGCTATCAAGTATAGAGAAACATTGCTAAGCGCGCAGTCGCAAAAGCGAAAGCACAAGAGTCACAACAACTTTACCATGAGTTAGAAACCAAAGAAGGCGAGAAGAAAATTTTTAAGGTAGCAAAGGCACGGGACCGAGCAAAGAGGGATCTTACTGAAACAGTTGTAATAAAGAATACGAGAAAAGAGATATTGATAGAAGAAGTGTAAATATGCAAAAGATGAAAACCCTACTTTCAGGAGCTTCCAAACACAGAAAACGAGAAAGGACGCTTACCAAGTATTGAAAAAACAGAGGACCGGGAGATAGACATCCGAAAAGAAGAAGTGGTAGTAGCTATGAAGTGTGTTAAGCACCGGGACCAACTGGATTGCAGATAGAGAGCGAAATGGCATTGGGTGACGACGGAATAAACTGGTTACTGGAACTTTTCAACAAAATATGGGAGGCAGAAGAAATACAGAAAGATTGGGAACTCAGTTCTTTGATTCCCATTTTTAAAAATGAAGGCAATGTTCCAGAGTGTGAAAATTATAGGAGAATTAAGTTGTTAGATTATGTGATGAAAGTCTATGAAGGGATAATCGACAAGAGACTTAGAAAGCAAATAGAAATTGATGACATGCAATTTGCATCTATGCCTGGAAAAGGAACCACTGACCTGATGTTCATTATCAGACAGAGGCAAGAAAAGTACCTCGAAGGTAACGAACCACTGTATATGGCATTCATTGATCTCGAAAAAGCATATGACCGCTTCCCACGTGAGGTAGTACTTTGGTTC
Source organism: Morbakka virulenta (assembly GCA_003991215.1). NCBI lineage: Eukaryota > Metazoa > Cnidaria > Cubozoa > Carybdeida > Carukiidae > Morbakka > Morbakka virulenta. Next base: position 484,431 of record RDPX01000039.1, on the reverse strand, counting down.
TTGAGAAAAAGAAGGATGACAGAAAAAAATGGTAAAAATAGGAGCCAGCCTCTACAGCAACAGCCAGACTAAAGTAATTTGCGCACCCGGAGAATCGGAAAACTTCGAGATCAGAGTCGGATTACATCAGTGTTGTTCACTTAGCCCCTTCCTGTTTGCTCTGGTAGTCGACAAGATAACGAAGGACATAAGCAGAGGACCAGCAGAGGAGCTGTTGTATACAGACGACCTGGCCATAACAGCAGATAATAGAGAAGAGTTGGAATCGATGCTTCATAGGTGGCAGGAAACGATGGAATTGATAGGTTTAAAAATGAATAGCAAGAAGACAGAAACAATGGTAACTTCAAAGGGTGAGCAAATAATTATTAACATTAGAGATAGACACGAGGAAGTGATGAAGCAAGGGGAGTCGTTCTGCTATTTAGCAACAACCATTCAACGACAAGGGGTGTGTCAAGAACAATTTAAGACAAGCGTTAGAAGAGTCGAGAAGTGAGTGGCATAGGATGCGACATGAGAATGCCAATAAAACTCAAGACGAAGATCTATTTATCAGTGAGACAATCAGTATTACTATATGGTCTAGAAGTCATACCTTTAAAAAAAACAGAGATACGAATGTTAGAAGCGACGGAGATTAGAATGTTAAGGTGGCTAGCCGGAATATCCTTGCACGAGCACAGAATGAATGATGACATAAGAAGATTTTTAAAGGTAAGGAAAATGACAGAGAAAGCAAGAGAGGCAAGGTTAAGGTGGTATAGACATGTAATGAGGAGAGAAAATGACAATATTCTGAAGGCAGTATGGCAGGCACCAGTGACAGGAAGGAGGAGTAGAGGACGACAAAAGTTTAGACTAAGGCACGTCATAGAACGAGAGAAGAAAACTGTCATAATACCTTGAGAATATTGTCATTGAATCCTTGCTTTCTCTTTCATTGTTCGAGACACAGTTGTTGCTAGTTCTCTAACTTTTCGTCTTTCTTTGCCTGTTTGTTTCGTTCTTCAGGGCATCCTATCTTCACAATGTATATTTCTTTTTTCATATCATCCTTCAAAGTCATGTCTGATCTTCTTGCTGTAGAAGCGTCTTTATTTGATGTTACCAATCCCATGAGATCTTTATGCCATTGTTCTCAAACACGTGTCTTTCCCCCATTTTTCCTCTACCACATCGTCTTTTCTTTACATAAACCTTCTTTGTTTTCCCATACGACTGCCAATAGCTTTAGTGCCTTATCATATATCCACATATACTTTGACGCTCCCAGCTTTTTGCATCCCGATAACATGTGTTTTACCTTCTCCCTTATTTTACCTCATAACCTGTAACTGTCTAATTCTACAATTCCTTGAACTTTCTTCCATAATCTGCTCCAGCATGTCGAATATAGCTACTGTCTCCTTAGGGCCTGTGTTGCACTTAAGCCATCTATAATCCTTTTGTATGTCCTGGGTATGACGTTAAACTGCACCCGGCAGCAGGACCCTAGTTCGGGAGTTCCGGGGTTTTGAGGAGAATGTCACTACCTCTTAACTGCTGTTGTGCTGGGTCACCCTTGGGCAAGGTGTAGCACCCAAATGCCTCCCTCACTGGGTTACGTTGTCCCAAGAGCACTGTTACTTGTGGCTGGTGACAATAAATACTGACCAGAGAGAGATAGCTTTTGCTCCCACTGCCTTGTGGGTGGTCTTGGCTGACCAAAGGCTGATGGTGGCTAGCAACCAGAGAAGGCGGAAGAACCCTGTACGGGTCAACGGCAGCTAGCTAGAGCTGGTGTTCTCAAGAAACACACCCGGCAGAAGGCAAAGGCAAACCACTGCTGTATCATGCCTAGTAAAATCATGGTCAAATCTGTTTATGAAAGAAAATCTAACGACGTGAATGGGGTCCCCTCTATATCCAGTGGAGACACCTCGTCCGGTAGGGATGGTCATATGCAACAGGTGACCCCAGACCGTAATCAAACTACTGTTTGCAAAAAACGACATCTAAAAATAGGAACATGGAATGTGAGAACATTGTATGAAAAAGGAAAGCTACAAAATGTAAAGCAAGAAATGGATCGACTGAAAGTAAACATTTTGGGAATAAGTGAAATGAGATGGTCAGGAGCAGGAAAAATGGTTAGTGATGAGACAACTGTAATCTACTCATGTGGAGAAAAACATCAGCATGGTGTTGGAATAGTGCTGGACAAAGACAGGGCAAAGAGTGTGATCGGATTCTGGGCTATTTCTGAAAGAGTATTGTTAGTCAAGCTAAAGGGGCAGCCTTTTAATTTATCTATCATTCAGGTATATGCTCCAACATCAGAGCATACAGATGAGGAGGTTGAGACTTTTTATGAGGAAATAGAAAAAGCAAAAAAGCAGTGTAAGTCACAGGAGATAGTGTTGATTATGGGTGACTTGAATGCCAAAGTGGGAAAAGGAAGAGAAAGAAATACAGTTGGACCACATGGGCTTGGTGAAAGAAATGAAAGAGGTGAAAGGTGGATCCAATGGTGTCAGGAAAATAGTCAGGTCATTATGAACACTTGGTTTCAACACCATCGAAGACGACTGTATACATGGATAAGTCCAGGAGACAGAGCAAGAAATCAAATTGATTACATAACAATCAACCAGAGGTTCAGAAATGCAGTTCAGCAGGTGAAATGTTACCCAGGAGCAGATTGTGGCAGCGATCATGCGTTGTTAATGTGCCACCTGAAGATTAAGTTGAGGAAACTGAAAAAATCCAAAATAACACCAAAGTTGGAGGTATCCCTTTTAAGTAGGAATAGGGTATTAAAACAGCAGTTTAAAGTGGAGGTTCAAAATCGTTACAACGCTTTGAAAGATGAAGGTGAAACACTCGATGAATGGACTATTTTTCGGGATGCCATAGTACAAGGAGCTGAAAGTGTCATTCCTAAAATCAAGAAAAGGGCAAAACAAAAGTGGATGACTGATGAAATACTCGAATTGATGGATAAGAGAAGGGCTGCAAAGCAGAAAATTGATAAGTACAAAGAACTGAATAACAACATCAGAAAGAAATGTAATGAGGAAAAGGAAAACTGGCTCAATAGCAAGTGTAAGAAAATTGAAGAACTGAAAAATAAAGATGCAAGGAACATATATCACGAAATTAAGGAGATAACTGGAAAGAAAAACTGTAGTTCTAGTGGATGCATAAGAGCCAAAGATGGCAGTATTATTCTGGAAAAAGAAAAGATCCTTGGCAGGTGGACAGAATATATAGAGGAATTATTTGAAGATGAAAGAGGAGAGAAGACAGTGATAAGAAAAGAAAAGGAAGGCCCAACTATAATGAAAGCAGAAGTTCAGTTTGCTATTCAAAAAATGAGGAAAGGAAGAGCAGCAGGACCTGACAACATTGTCATAGAATTGGTGAAAGAGCTAGACGAGTTTGGAGTAGAAAAAATAACTGATATTGCAAACAAAATATACAACACAGGGTACATTCCAGCTGACCTCAGCAAATCAGTGTTTATAGCTTTGCCAAAACGACCTGGTGCAACTGAATGCGAACTACACCGGACCATCAGCCTAATGAGCCACATGATGAAACTGATCCTGAAAATTCTGTTGAACAGAATGAAGATCAAAATAAGGCACGAGATCTCACAAGAGCAAAATGCATATATAGAGGGAAAAGGTACCAGAAATGCTATTTTTATCATAAGAATGATGGCTGAAAGAGCAGTGGAAGTCCAGAAGGATTTGTATTTGTGCTTTATTGATTACAGCAAAGCATTTGATAAAGTGAGGCACCATGAATTGTTTAAAATGTTGAAGGACTTAGAAATTGATGGAAAAGATTTGCAATTAATTCAGAACTTATACTGGGAACAGATGGCAGCTATCAGGGTTGATGGAGAAATGAGCAAGTGGTCTTCAATCAAACGAGGAGTAAGACAAGGATGTGTTCTATCACCGGATCTGTTCAATCTGTATAGTGAAATCATCTTAAGAGGTATCAAGAACATGCCTGGAGTGAAAATCGGAGGTGTAAACATAAATAACTTAAGATATGCTGATGACACTGTATTGATAGCTGAAAGTGAAGTGGATTTGCAGAACATCTTAAATAAAGTAGTGTTAGAAAGTGAAAAGAAAGGACTCCAGATTAACATCAAGAAAACAGAATGTATGGTGATATCAAAGAAAAGTGTATCCCCAAAGTGTACTTTAACTATCAATGGAGAATTTGTAAAGAATGTTAAAAAGTTTACTTATCTTGGTAGTTTGATAACATAAGATGGAAGATGTGTGAACGAAATAAAGAAACGAATCACTTTGGCCAAGGATGCTTTTAGTAAAATGAGTTTAGTTTTCAAGAACAGGCAGCTGCAAGTAAAAACTAAGATTCGAGTCCTAGAATGTTATGTGTGGTCTGTTTTGCTTTATGGGTGTGATGCTTGGACCATCAATGAAAGCATGAAGAAACGAATAGAAGCAGTGGAAATGTGGTTCCTGAGAAGAATTCTTAGAATATCTTGGACTGACAAAGTGAGCAATGAAGTGGTATTAGAGAGAGCAGGAATGAAAAGAAAGTTGATGAAGGTAATTAGAAAAAGACAACTGCAGTTTCTGGGTCATGCAATGAGATGTGAAGGAATGGAAAACTTGGTGTTAACAGGGAAGATTGAAGAAAAGAAAAGTAGAGTAAGACAGAGACTGAAATTCATTACCAGCTTGAACAAGGATCTCCAGTTCAAGAGGAGTGATTGTGAAATTTTAGCACTGACAAAAGAGAGAAATAGATGGAAGACCATGATCTCCAACGTCCTGAAAGGATAAGGAACTCAGAAGAAGAAGAAGAATCCTTTTGTATAACGTAATATTATTTCACTTTGGATTTTCTTTTTCTCATATTTCTGAACCGCACCCCCTTTTATTACTTCCTTGAGTTCTTTCATTAGATTTCTCCATATTACTTTCCAGTTGTCATATCGCTCTTCATCGCATTCAGCAAATCCTTTCCAAATTTCACTTCCTCACCTTTCCAAACTATGAGTGTGCATCTTTAAAATATCCTCCACCTCTGTTTTCAATAATGTCTGTTCTTTCTCATATTCATTCTCCCACGCTTTCCCTAACCATTTGTTTGTTGCCAAATAACATACAACTCTTGTTTCATTGTAAACGTCCTTGAAGCTTCTCAAACCTTTTCCTCATTTTCCATCCGTGTATAGTCTTTCAAAGCTAGCTTGCTTCCCATGACTGTTGACATCTCTAAGCATTCATGAGTTAACCTGCCAATGGGTCCACTCTTGCATTAATGAGATGTTTATCATTCACGTTTCGTTTGAACAGTTGTCTTTCCCTCTTCCGTACCACTTTCCTCACCCTTTTCATAACCATTTTCACATCTATTCTATCATCATGTTAACAACATTAGAACTTGTAGACTTCTTTTTTTACCTGTATCAAATGTTTTCATCCTTTCTTCCAGTACTCTCAATCCTCTTTTCACCATCTTAGCCTTCTCTGAAGATAACATCTGCGCATTTCTTTCCTCTATAGCATGCTCCTGTATCCATACTAACCCTTCAAGATTGTTTCATTTACCGATACCCATCTGTCTCTTCTTATAACCTCGTGATTAGCACGTCTGTCAGACAAAACCCCACCGGTGAGTAGCCATCTAGAAACCCCTTTCTAATGTTACCCATCTGCTCACTTATATTTTTCCATTATCATTAATTTCCAATAGTGTCCACCATCTCTTCATCGTCACTTTTAAAAGTTCTAGAATTTTATCCGGTATTCCCATCCATCTGTAAACTCTCTCCATTCAATGGTGTCTGACCATATCTCACGCTTTTTGGTAGTCACAGAATGCCACTGCCAAGTTACTGTTCTTTCTCCCCACTTCATCCATTTTTGCGTCATCTACCAACAATTGATCCACAGTTCCAAACACTCCCAAGCACGTCCCCAGCTGACTCTCCTCCAAAATTCTATTTGTGGTCACATGCTTTTTCATGTACTTGGCTAAGATACCTGTAAAAATTTTGTAACAGGTGTTCAAACACGTTATTGGTCAATAATCCGCATTATCCAAGTTTAATATCGTTAGAAATGGCACTGCCCTCTCATCTGTCATCCATTTTGGCATTTCCTGTGGACTTTTAATCCATTTATTCATACATTTCACCACTGATTTTCTAGCATCAATAAACGTCTTCCACCAGTATTTTTATATACCATTAATACCTAAAACCGATCAGTTCTTTCTCTTTCTTTCTATTTAATATAATCCTTTCTCAGTGGTGTCTAATTCATTCATCTGTGTAGCCGTTTCGCTAATCTTCTGTGCCACTCTGCTCACCCATTCCTTGTAAGGTTTCACATTTTCATCTTATCATATATCTGGCTAAAATTGCATAAACCTGCATTTCTGGAACTTTTTCTTTCTTGTTCTGATTAAATACCTCTGTAAAATTGTCTTTGATCCTCCCTAAAAATGCTTTTACCCCTTACCTTTTTATCTTTAACTTTGATCCTTGGTAACTTGACTTGATTCAAGATAGTTATCTTGAATCTTCCAACCATTTTTCTTTCTCCTTCAATAGTTGTTGTTTTCTAGTCAGTTGGTTTTGGGCTAATTCTATCAACTTTACAAGAATCTTTTTTTACATTTGATTGCTTTCTGCAAAATCCTCCTACGATGTAATTCGTTTGCTATTCTTATTAGTCTCTTTCTTGCATCTTTAAATTCAGATTCCTTATTCTTCTATTTTGTCTATTGTTGTTGTTGTTCATGGTATCTTTCTTCCTTCTTCCGTCTCTTTTCATTCCTTGTCTTTCCTCAATTTTACTTTCCACTGCATAAACTCCATCAATCACCTTACATATATTTTCTCCTAAGTACCTTTCTAATAACTTTTTTTTGCTCGTGCCGTCTACCCTTTTCTCAGTTTTCCATTAGTTTTTGCCAATCTCTCCCTTTCTTCAATTTTCTCTATTGCTGTAGTAGTTACCTTGTGAAATTGTTCAAAAATCTTGTTCTCATTTCTTTTGTGTTTTCATCTTCATTATCCAGCACTCTCTTCTGTTCGGTTTCTACTCTCGTTAATATTCTTTCTTTCTATTACGTTTCTTAACTATTGACATTTTTTGTCTTCTTTCTTTTGTTCAACATACTCTGCTTTCTGTTCACTTCTTCAATGAAATTTTTTTCTATCACATCTTGCCCTACCTTCATTTCTGTCTATAAGATTTGTTATCTCTTTATCTTTCATAAATCATGCAGCATTATCCGTCAAACACTGTGCTGCAGTTCGTTTATTAATGTATCTTTCGTCCCATGCCTCCTTGATACGTTGTAAAACCTGTCCCTTTGTTTCTTTCGTTTCTATCAATTTCAATCAGATTGACCTTCATCTCCAATGTCCACTTAGAACCAATGATCCTATTTCCAGTTTTTGCTTAATTATTTCCATTCTCAGTATTGCTCTGTTCTCAATGTTTCCACTAGGCACAAGGTCTTTCTCCGTCTCCTTTTTGAATCTTGCAGTGTAATCTCGAGAATTTTGTTGTGATATTCTTGCCTTTTCTGGAAATTGCTTATCCCATTGTCTTTTCATCCGTTCCATGTATCATTTACCTCTCCTTTCCTTTTTATTAATCTTGACTAAAAACCTCTTCTCTTCAGTGTAATTTGATAAATATTTAGTTAAGGCTTATTCATACGAGTCAGCACTTATACTTGCTGCGATTGTCTCTGAAGTGCTCCATCGATGTAATTAGTTTTTTCGGTTGTATTTGAATGTAATGTAAGTCATCCTTAAACGTTTTTGACATGCGCACCGGGCAACAGCCCATCCAAAGTTACCCGGCTCTCTAAATGAAGCTTCTATTGAAAAAGGCTGGCACTTCTCATCGGATATCGTTCTTTACCTCGTAACGCAGCGGCCATCCACTCCTCATCAGGATTGACACCGTGAGTTGCTATTATCATTGTTTATGTGTTCCTCATTAGACAGATTGAGAGTTTACCTTCTCCTAGGTTGGTCGCTGGCGAAACCTAACGACAATAACAGTTTTTAGAACCTTATTATTATTAAGCGGTGGAGCAATACGACCCCACAGGGAACTTAAGGGTAGAAATCCCAGCAAACCCATCCGACTCCCACCCCGATAAGGGTAAGCTGGGTGCATACATCACACATAAGTACGTAAAAATACAACACATGACCTTGCAGGTGGGGCCTGTTTAGGTTTCCCGGTTTAGATTACCCATTCTGCTTAAATTGGTCTCCGTAAAGAGCCTTTACCCAAGACTGCTAGGCTAAGGTGAATTATTAATATTAGGGTGGGCTTTGGAGCATCATGCTGGCAAATATAACAAAACAACATGGCAATCTATAAATCACAACAGCGTGGCGGGTTATACACTCTTTGTTTTTCTTTTTTTTCCTGTTTTCCCCAAAAGTTGGTCATTCTGAACAAATTTTGTTTCATAAACATTTTAATGTCTTCAGATGTTTTCAAGAAAACTCAGCTTTAAGGTTCTGATGTTATTATTACGTCACAAATTTTATGTCCTGAAGTAAGCTGTTCTGGCTCGCTTCGCTCGCTCGAACAATTGTAACATTATCAAAAATGGGATATTTCAAGGTGATTCACTATCTCCCCTTTTCTTTAGTAGGGTCTTGCATCACTCTTTAACCTGCTCAGTAACCAAGATTTGAGTTACATTGCGTGTAAAGAGAGATGAAACTACTTGTCCTACATGGATAACCTAAGGCTCTACTCACAAAATTGCAGGGAATTCGAAGGATTGTTCCATATTCTAAAGATATTTATTGGTGATATCAAAATTTAGTTTGGATTAGATAACTGTGTTAAGGCAATTTTCAAGCAAGAAAAATCGGCACAGACGTTATGCATGAACAGAAACGAGGCTGCAAGTATCGAATAAAAAGATCATGAAGGCGCTTATATATACTTGGGAATAAAAGAGAAAGAGACAGGATCCAGCATTCTGGAATGAAAAACTACAAAAAGTAATACGGAGAGTTAAATTGATCCTAAAAAGTAAGCTGAAGTTGATAATAAAATTTATGTTAAACACTCACTTGAAGCTTCAATATCTTCTTCTTCTTCGGCCTTCATCGGACGTTTGTCAGGTTGGCCGCATATCACTACTTGGTAATTACAATAACTGAAGAAACTAGGTAGCAAAACAAGAAAGGTGTTAACTATAAGTTAGTTTGTGCTGTTAATGTACTGGGTTTAAAAACCGTTAACTATGGTTTTTATATAGGATCGAAACTGTAGAGGCCATAGAAACAGAGACAGAAATTGTGCCGTTCTTTAACTTCTATAATCTCTTCATCATTTTTGGACACGAGGGAAAAGGCCTCGCCTAAGGAATTACATGTTCTCGTCCTCTAATCACGTGAGCGAAACAAACCAATAACCTCAAAATAATTTAAACAACGCCTAAAATGTCAATCAATCAAAAGTCTATTGTTTTCTTTTCACACTGGCTATAAACATAAACAACTTCATGTAGGATTTGTTACCTGTAAACTCCACCAACTTTTCAACAGTTATCGTTCTGAGATATGGAACGGCTAAGTGAATTGTTCAACAAATTTATGAGGACTCTTGTGACTTTCAATATCATCTAAAATTCTATATTCTACTTTTTTGTGCAGGGATTTTGCTTCATGTATTACCATGGAAATAAATGGATTTCCAGTATCTGGAAGGTTGTCCCAGAAAATGTAAACTGTGGTTTAAATTAATTTGGTGGAACGTAGTCTAGTTTCTCTTAAGAATAACATGTTTCAGTTTTTTACTCATTCTTAATTTCTTTTATAAATTTTATTATCTTTAGTATCGTACAACGCTATTTAATTAGTATATTTTATTCTTATCATCATCTTTATTTTCATCACTACTATTGTGATTGTTATTATTTTTGTTGTTAATGAAGTTACTATTGCTTGTTTTCTATTATTTTTTCAAAAGTTTATTATCGTCAATATTGGTTACTATTCTCTTGCTTTACATTTTCATATTCAACTTGTTTGTATGTGGTTGCTATTATTCAATCACTTGTGGATACTTTAGTATTCCTTCCAAAGCTTCTTTCTTTTTCAGTTTATGTTAATATTATATATGTATATATATACAGTATATATAATATTTTATTCTATTATATTATATTATAATGTACTATATTCTATTTATTCTATTCTATTCTATTATATTACATTATATTATATTATATTATATTACATTATATTATATTATATTATATTATATTATATTATATTATATTATATTATATTATATTATATTATATTATATTATATTATATTATATTATATTATATTATATTATATTATATTATATTATATTATATTATATTATATTATATTATATTATATTATATTATATTATATTATATTATATTTTATATTATATTATTATATTATATTATATTATATTATATTATATTATATTATATTATATTATATTATATTATATTATATTATATTATATTATATTATATTATATTATATTATATTATATTATATTATATTATATTATATTATATTATATTATATTATATTATATTATATTATATTATATTATATTATATTATATTATATTATATTATATTATATTATATTATATTATATTATATTATATTATATTATATTATATTATATTATATTATATTATATTATATTATATTATATTATATTATATTATATTATATTATATTATATTATATTATATTATATTATATTATATTATATTATATTATATTATATTATATTATATTATATTATATTATATTATATTATATTATATTATATTATATTATATTATATTATATTATATTATATTATATTATATTATATTATATTATATTATATTATATTATATTATATTATATTATATTATATTATATTATATTATATTATATTATATTATATTATATTATATTATATTATATTATATTATATTATATTATATTATATTATATTATATTATATTATATTATATTATATTATATTATATTATATTATATTATATTATATTATATTATATTATATTATATTATATTATATTATATTATATTATATTATATTATATTATATTATATTATATTATATTATATTATATTATATTATATTATATTATATTATATTATATTATATTATATTATATTATATTATATTATATTATATTATATTATATTATATTATATTATATTATATTATATTATATTATATTATATTATATTATATTATATTATATTATATTATATTATATTATATTATATTATATTATATTATATTATATTATATTATATTATATTATATTATATTATATTATATTATATTATATTATATTATATTATATTATATTATATTATATTATATTATATTATATTATATTATATTATATTATATTATATTATATTATATTATATTATATTATATTATATTATATTATATTATATTATATTATATTATATTATATTATATTATATTATATTATATTATATTATATTATATTATATTATATTATATTATANTATTTTATTATATTACATTATATTATATTATATTATATTATATTATATTATATTATATTATATTATATTATATTATATTATATTATATTATATTATATTATATTATATTATATTATATTATATTATATTATATTATATTATATTATATTATATTATATTATATTATATTATATTATATTATATTATATTATATTATATTATATTATATTATATTATATTATATTATATTATATTATATTATATTATATTATATTATATTATATTATATTATATAGACAAGTTTAATGTGGACCATTAAAGATGTGGAACGTGTTCGAGAAATGAGCTTGGAAATGAAACGATGAAATATAGTTTGAAACAAAAAAAATTGTGTCTTCCCTTTTCCTGTAATGTTAATCCACATTGTGTCTAACATTAAAATGTGCATTGATGTAAGGCGGAGCTTTGAACCCTCATGCTGGAATACTGACTATGAAAGAAAAACACTTCATTCTACAAATCACAACAGCATGGCGGGTTATACATTTTTTTGTTTTATTTTCCTGTCATTATTGTTTGCATTTTTGTTCATTTCATGTGGTTATTTTCTCAGTTAACCATTTACCTTTTCATAATACCTATAACTAATTTTATTTTTGACAATACTTTTTGTTACCATTTACCTTTTCACCAATACCTCTTGTTTCCCATCTACCTTTAACTATTCATCTTTTCACCAATATCTTTTGCTACCCTTTAACCAATTTCTTTTTCAACAATACCTTTGAAATTTTACTCAATGAGCATTTGTTTAAATTCATATATGGCATGTTTCTCCATAACTGTTAGCATTTTCAAATGGAGAAAGATTGAAGGCTATGGTTTTGATTTTTTCACCATATACATTACATACTATAACATATATATATATATATATATTATCATCTTTTTTCACATTTTGTGTCTGGCTGTTTTTATTGGCGAGTTCTATGCTGACAGGCGGGTCATAACAAATGACCATGGGCTACCAGCATTTTCTTCCTCAAAACTCCAGTACTTTTCGCAAAATCCTGGCTGTTCCCAACAACGTTGTCTTTTGAAGTACTCCTAAGTTTATATTATTATTATATATATTATTATATATTATTATTATTATTATCGTTAAAATCTGTTTTCATCACAGGCAGATGTTATACCGAGTATTTGTAAGAGAGCCGGTTACAACAAGTAACCAAAAGTCTCTCACATTCTTTCCCTAATTCAGTACTCCAGTGCTTTTCTTAAAATTCTTGCTGTTCCTAATAGTGTAGTTTTTTGGGTCAGTGTTGTATCTATCTGTATTCCTAGTTTCTCTATGTACTTTTCAAAGTTCTTGGTTACACTTCCGAGGGCCCCTAAGACTATTGGAATCACTACAACCTTCTTAAGATTCTAAAGTCTTTGAATTTCTCTCTTCAAGTCCTGGTATTTTTCAATCTTTTCTTGTTCTTTTTCCTGGATCCTTTTGTCCCCTGGTATGGCAACATCAACAATAACTGCAGTTTTTGTAATTTTATCCACAATGACTAAATCTGGCCTCCTTGCTTCAATAATATTGTCACACTGAATATTCATGTCCCACAAAAGCTTATGACTGTCATCCTCTATCACTGCCTGAGGGGTGTGTTCATACCATTTTTCAGTTCTATCGAAATTCAGTTTGCCACAAAGCTTCCAGTGTATTACTTTTGCAACATTGTCATGGCGTCGTTTGTACTCCTTTTGAGCCAGCTTTTTACACTCACTCAC
>RDPX01000039.1:435929-466026 GCA_003991215.1 Morbakka virulenta | reverse complement strand
ATAAGTTACGATAAAAGCGAAATCTCATATATCATAAAGAAGATCATATGTGTGGTAATTCGAACCACATATTACATATTCTGTCAACGTAGTAAGACATGGGATCAGCCTCCCCTCCTTTATTGGTGACTACGTTACTCTGTGCGTCCCTGATACCATGCCTTGATAGTGAGTGGTATTTCTTAGGGTAATGATGTAATGTATACACGGCATATTGTATTAAGTGATAACATGGAAAAATATATGCTTGAAGTTTAAAAAAAATTATTATTATTATTATTATTATTATTATTATTATTATTATTATTATTATTCACCGTATAAAACTATCGCTGCAGTAGGTGTTCTCGTCGCTCTCTCCTCCAACAATTTACATATTTTTTTTAGATGTTTTCTTTCTGGATTTAATTTTTTGGTTGGTTTTGCCTCTCTCCCAACACTGTCTTCGAAGCAAAACACAACTGAACTGCCAGTCACAACGGAGAGAAAAAAAATCGTAGAAATAAACTGCCCAGAAAGATACTTCTCAGATATTGGAACTGAAAAACTGGGTTATTACTAGTATTGAATATGAGCTGGCAAAGAAGACAAACGAGATCATCGTCTTCTCAAATGAGTTGTTGATTGGTTAATATTTCGATCATTTTTCCCGCAAAAAATTTGAGAAAGGGGCCCAGGATAGGACGCAACCCTTTGGATACGAGGCTGCAGCCTGCAATGTTTTGCCCACGAGGCTCAGCTTTACTGTGTGTCACAAAGTCTGCAATTCCAAGTTAATTTTATCTTGGCAGATTGACGGTAAGGACTCTTTGTAGCAAGGCTTTTTCATCAAGTATGGCAGATCTCGTTATAAAATCTGTACTTATATCGGACAAAATTGACATCGTCTGCAAAGAGGTTTTTGAAGACAATGGAATCAAAGCAGATTGCAGACCTGGTATTTCCAAGGAAGATTTGATTTCTTGTATCAAGGTGAGCGCATAAAATTTGCTTGGTTCTTGACAAATGTATTTGGTGATAAGATCGTTTTTGCTGGAAGGCGTTTTTATTAAAATTGATATATTTTGTTTAAAAAGTTAACAATCTGGAGAGGAATTTTTTTTCTGTTTGGGATGCCCCCACCCCCTTTTTAACTCCAAAAACCACAACCAGAGCGTTAGTCCCCTTGGATAATTAATCGAAGGAGAATTTTCCTTTTTTTATAAAGAAAGATTATTGAATGTCAAAGCGCCTAGGAGCCATCAATTCAAAACTAAAATTGTCAGATGCACAAGTAATTGCATTTTTTATTATTTTTATTATTTAACTATTTTGTTTTGAATATATATGTAGCAGAAAAATGGTTTGGAGACTTAAAATTTAGTTACATGCATTCATGACAGACGCTGCTATAAACATGCAAATTGTTGAAGTAGTTTAGACTCGCTGACCCAGACAAATTTTTGTGTTCACAGTGTTGGGTTAAATTGGGTATGCCGGTCCAACTTCAAGTTGAACCTCAGGGAATGGACAACCCTGCCCTGCATAGTCCCTGGGTCACCCTTTGGCAAGGTGAACTACCCAGTTAGAACATCAATCCCTGGGTAACGGAGCCTTCCTTTAGTCGGCCCGTCCTGCCTGAGTGGGAGCAGAACATTCCTGGGCGTATGGATTTCATTGATTGAGGTCACCGGCCAGGGATGGCCATTCACTGCCTTGTGAACACGCCCTCTGACCAAAGGCTAGGCACACTGCCGATAACTGTGGTTGCCGTCAGGAAGGGCATCCGACTGTAGTAAACTGCCAAATCTTAATGAGTGATGGCAAATAACAAATCTCGTAACGGATAGGTCGCGTCCTGGGTCAACAACGACCGCCTTTACCTTGGGGACACAGTGAGGTAATGGAATCTATGCTACTGGTCAACCAAGAGGAAGAAGGAGAGGAGGAAAGAGAGTCACAGAGAGACGATCCAAGAGAAAGCAGGAAAAAAAGGAGGTGAACAACAAAATGGGATCATTAAATGTCAGGAGTTTAACAGGAAGAGCCTGAGAAGTGGCAGATATGGTGGAAAGAAGAAAGATAACGGTGTTGTGCGTGCAGGAGACTAGATGGAAAGGTTCCAAGGCTTGGCAAATTGGAGGAGGTTACAATGTGTACTATCATGGTTTCAGTACAGCAAGAAACAGAGTTGGCATAATCTTGGATGAGAGTTTGGTACCAGGAGTGGTAGCAATGGAGAGGATATCAGACAGGCTAATGTGCATGAGGCTGGAAGTATTTTGTGTGGTGAGTGCATATGCCCCACAGGCTGGTTGCGAGGAGGATGGGAAGGAGGAGTTCTGGAGAAGTTTTCATGAAACGATTACCCAGCTCCCAGGACAAAACAGGATGATCATAGGAGGAGATCTCAATGGGCATGTGGGTAAAGAAAATGTAGGGGATGAAAAGATCATGGGCAGGCATAGGTTTGAAAGAAGGAATGGTGCCGGTGATGATATCATAAGCCCGACAACCAGGTTTGATCTAGCAGTTGCAAACACATTCTTCCAGAAAGCAGATTAGCACAGATCCATGAACACGAAGTACCAAGAATTAGCAGAAAAGAGGTGAAGAAGGCACTAAACAAAATGTGGAAAGGCTGTTGGACCGGATGAGATACCCTTGGAAGTGTGGAAAGCACTGGGCAAGAAGGGACTGGACTTCCTCACAGAACTATTCAATGAAATCCTTGTGACTAGTAGAATGCTAGACAAGTGGATAAAGAGCATTTTGCGCCAATCTTCAAAAACAGAGGTGATGTACAGAACTGTTTAAACTATTGAGGAATCAAGCTACTGAGCTACACGATGAAGCTCTGGGAATGATTGATCGAGAGTAGGATCAGGGAAGGAGTGCAAGTGAGTGATCAGCAATTTGGCTTTATGCCCAGCAGAAGCACAGTTGATTCCATCTTTGCACTAATGACAGTGGCAGAGAAGTGCAGGGAAGGGCAAGAGGAGCTGCATTGTAGCTTTATTGATCTGGAAAAGGCATGTGACAGTACCGAGAGAAGAATTATGGTACTGTCTACACAGCAAAGGAGTCAATGAGCTGCAAGTAAAAGCAATACAGAAGTTGTATGTGGAATGAGAAACTGTGGTCCATGGTGCAGTTGGGGTAACAGAGCCATTCAAGGTTAAAGTTGGCTTGCACCAAAGTTTTGCGCCAAGTCCATTGCTTTTCACCATAGTAATGGACAACCTGATGGACAATGTGAGGCAAGACTGCCCACACAATATGATGTGGTGTTAATGAACAAGGAAAAGGATGAGGCAGAAAGGGAGCTGGAGAGCTGGAGATATAGATTAGAAAGAAGAGGGCTGAAGATTAGCAGAACTAAGACTGAGTACCTGTGCAGCAACAAGAAAGAAGGTCTACCACCGGTCAAGATTGTCGGTGAAGATGTACCCGAAGTCAAAGAGTTTAAATACCTTGGTTTGACAATCCAGCATTATAGAGGGAGTGAGAAGGAGGTGTAGAAGCGGATTAAGGCTGGCTGGGGCAACTGGAAAAAAGTGACTGGTGTCCTATGTAACAAACATGTACCAGTCAAACTGAAGGGCAAGGTGTACAACACCTTTGTTTGACCAGCATTGTTGTATGGAAAGGAGACAGTGCCTCACATGAAGCACCAAGAAAGCCACTTTGATGTTGCAGAGATGTTAATGCTGTGCTGGGGGAGTGGTGTGACTAGGGAGTGCAGGGGGGAGCACAAGATCAGGCATGAAGATATCCGAAAAGAACTAGGTGTTGCATAAGCCTCTAAGAAGATTCAAGAGTCTGGACTTAAAAAGAAGAGATGAACAGTATGTGGGAAGTAAGTGTATGGAAATGTAGCTTCCAGGTCGGAGAAGACGAGGATGACCCAAGTGCAGATGGAGGATAACATAAAGGAGGGTAGGGTTTGCAAAAAAGGCTCATGAGAGAGAATGCACAGGGCTGCATATGGTGGGGAAGCCACATTTGCTCCAACAATCCCTGAAAAGGGAAAGGTATGTAGGGAAAGAAGAAGTACCTTTTGTACCAAAGAAGAAGTAGTAGGTTAAATTATAAAACTGAGCTGTTGATATTAATGTGCTCCAAACGTCCCATTTCGTAAAAGTAACAGAGGCCAAAAGTGTCTTACCTATTGCCAAAAGTATGGTGTAATCTAGCAAATGACTTAAAATCCACAAACAATATCAACACATTTAAACACAAGATTAAAGAGAAGTTTTACCAAAATATACAACAAGATGAAGATAATGAATATGTCTACTACTGGCACCACACATCGCCTCATTTACTCATGATTTGACCATGCTAATTAGTTTTTATTAAAAACTTTGTATTTTTAATTGTTTATTTTATTTTTTATTTACCCAAAGATTTTATTATACCTTTTAAGAAATCACCTCTTGGTCGACCTTTCCCTTCCACTAAAATTAGGGGTGTTTTTTTAGAGGACATTATTTTGATTTGTAGTTGTGTTTGTATTTAATTAGAATTGTAAGCTTTAAATTTTTACACTGTAAACTTTTAATTTTTTGGCAAATATATGCATCCATTCATACATGTATCAATGGTACCAAGTAACTGGATGCCCTACATACAAGTGGCTTGACCTAGCTTTGAAACTTTGAAGTGTATTTCTTGTTTATCAGTGGATAATGGTTTTAAATATTTGGATGGAATTGTTAACAGATATGGTCGTAACTGCACTCCCAAAACCCTTTTTTAATTATCATTGGATAAAAGAGCATATTACAAGGTTTTGTCATTATCAGCAACAGAAAATTTTAAACTTGACATGTTTCATATGTGGTGAGGCTGGTCTTGTTGTCAGTGGATGACAACAAGTCCACGGAAACAACCAAGGCACTGGTATACCACCTGTTGAATCTATGGAGTTTGCTCATTCTTAAAATAAATACCAGTTTCTAATGCCTTTGTAATGGGAACTTACTTCATAGGCTTGATTGATATATTATAGATATTTGGCAATGGTGTATTACCAAAATAAGCCTTTGGACTGGATTATGTGGGGGTATATTTGGTGGTTAACTTTAGAGACCAACAATAAAGGTAGCAATTGGGGGATGCATTTTTCAGTGTTTTAAATGAGTGAACTTAGAATTTCGTTTGTACTTGAATTTTGAGAAAGATGTTGACTCAGTGTTGGTATATGCAACATATTTTTACATCCCTACATTTACATAAAAAATGAAAACAGGATAGTCTTATTTATCAACGTGAGTACAAAATATTACATGTGAATCAAGTCAGAACCCAGCACTCATTACATCCTCATTTGCCAATCATATAAAGAATGTCATTCCAGAGTATCATAGCACATTCCTTGTCTGAGAAATAAAAAGGCTATCTGAACCAGCTGGTTCCCCCATGGACTCTTATAAGCAACTGCATTTTTTTTGTGTATTTAAGTTCTAATTTTAAGAAAATAACCCATGTATTTATTCTGGTAATATTACCATTGGGCACTGTCAATGGACTCCCAACATGAGTATGCTGACAGGAAAAGAAGTGCTGCAGGTCAGGCTACAGTATAAAAGAAATAGTACAGGACCTCATGGCAAATCCATTTGGCTGATCAGCTTGGAAGGGTCAAGTCAAAAAGTCAACTCAACATATTCTCATCACATTTTCTATAAAATTACTTAAACATTTTTGCTGGGGTTACATGTCTGCAAGAAAACATTTTTTTATTGGGTATTGATAAATTGCTTTTGGTAGCTATGTTTTTTATAAGTTATGCATTGTTTGCTGTTAAAATACCAACCAAAATAATATAAATGGAATGTGCATTTTTAGGATTATGACTGCCTTGTTGTAAGGTCAGCTACAAAAGTCACACAAGATGTTTTTGCAGCTGCACCCAATTTGAAACTGGTTGGCCGTGCTGGTACTGGAGTTGATAACATTGATCTTAAAGCAGCTACACAACATGGAGTTCTTGTGATGAATACACCAGGTGGTAACACAATGAGTGCTGCAGAACATACTTGTGCAATGATTTTCAGTCTGGCAAGGTAGTTTTTCTCTCAATCTTTGTTGAAAATATTAAGTAAATATCATTCACTAAATTCTCCTTTAAAGTATGCTCTAATAGTTACACAAGTTAGCCTAGTGCCTATACAGTAGGTTTATGTGTATTATACATACATTGTTTACCCCATAAAATGTAGGTATAGTGTACCTGGTAATTTCAGTGACACAATATCATCTGCTTTATTTATTTTGATTTTCCCTATAGGTAGTGTAGCAATATATAAATGTTTTAACGGTGAATATAACAAGGCCAGAGTTATCATACATTAATAGAGTTAGGTGCATTTACTTGTAACCACTTAATGTATACCTATGGATCTTCTGTCCAGTTGTATTGTTTTGGAAACTCAAGAGACAGAATAATAAAAATAAGAGCTTATGAAGTGTCATCATAATATCTCTGTTTTGACAGGATGCAGCAAATCAAAAAAATAAACTTGAGTCTAAAATATAAAATGTCACTCAATTAATAACTTAAGATATCAATAATGATTTAATAATGAAAAAAAATTTAATTATATGGTTTTTACTAATCTGTAGTCTAACTGAGTGTAGTTAGAGGAGATAGTTCAATGAATAGAATTTTAAAGGTATTCATAGCAGCAAATGAATATTTTGGATATAAACTGTTTGCCTCATCTTAACGTATGTTGTAATGATTGAGGTTGTCATAGTTATCATTTTAACATCTTTTTTTTCAAATGTGTTCTGTGTTTCTCTCACCTTGTTTAATGAGGTTCTGAAGATAGTCATTCTATGGACATTTCTATGGACCTGAATTTGTAAATGCAATATTAGATATTCATGCATTTCTAAAACACTGTATGGAGAATGGGAGTGGCTTTTAATATATGCAAGTAGTTGTCACTTACAATAATGTTATATTCAACTATAGGTTATAAACAGAACCGAAAAGAAAAAATAAAGGCTATTAACATAAGTAATGAAGTAAATATAGAAGTAGAGAGACCTATCACTGGTAGATGACAAATACAAAACAATATCCAGCTATAACTCTCTAATGAAAATTTCTTGTTTGACTACTGCTGTTATTTTGCTGTATCTGGCAGGAATATTCCACAAGGATATATGTCCATGCAAGCAGGAAAATGGGAAAGGTCAAAGGTATGACAGTTATGTGGAGTTTTTTGCATTCATTTTATCAATTAATCTTTTTTGATTGCAGAATAAGAGGAAGAAACTGGTAGCTACTTCTTCTCAGCTGTAATAGTGGTAATGTAATAATAGCAGCAGTAGTAATAGTAATGGTGTAGTGGTAGTAGTAATAATAATGTAATAGTAGTGTTAATAGTAGTAGTGTTTTTAGTAATAGATGTAGTATTAATATTAGTAATAGTAGTGGTAGTAGTAGTGTCAGTAGTAGTAGCAGTAGTAATAAAAGTAGTAGAAATAATGGTGGTGGTGGTAGTAGTAGTAGTAGTAGTAGTAGTAGTAGTAGTAGTAGTAGTAGTAGTAGTAGCAATTGTAGTAGCAGCAGTGGTGGTAATGGTGATGGTAGTTGCATTGAGGACATTAATAACCAGGATTAGAAGGCCCAGAAATGGAAACAAAGGTAGGAATCATTTTCATAAATTTATGATATGCCACAATGCAATACATACCTGTGAGAGGAGCCGTGGCTTAATGGTAAGTGTTACTGCACCATAACCAAAAAGTCCAGGTTCATTTCCCTGAGTAGGTGACTTTGAAAATTCACATAAGAAAAAGCCATTGGTTGGCATCAGAAAGGGAACCGGCTAAGAAATTCCTCACTGCCAAATCCAATCCCTGTGAAGGGCACCATCTGAGACCCACAAACAGTAATGTGGTAATTAAGCTATATGATGTATACCTGTTATGTAACATGCCTTTCAACTCGCATTTGTGATAAAAGTATGTATAATTAATAAGGTTATGGATTATTTTATATGGAAAGTGTTTGGTGCAGTTTAACTGATACAGTGCTAATCCCACATATAGAAAGCAAATATGTGGAAGTAAAACTTAACTGACATAAATTTTAATTCCTTTTCTCTCGAATATTGTGCGGAAGATGGGTAAGCTCAATTTTTCTTTTATAAACAAAAGCATTCTGTAAGTAAGTAAGTAAGTTTTTTTTTGCCACAAACAAAAATGAAAAATGTTTACAAATGTTTAAAAAAAGAAAGGCCTAGAAAGTCAATAAATTACCATTTAAAGTTAATTTACAAACTTTTGTATAAATTAATACTAAAAAGAATGTTGCATAAAAATATTACAATTTGAGTTAAAATAAAAATAATGACAGATCACCCCTAATTGAAGTGGCAGGGATAACATTAAAAGGTCAAACTGACCTTATTTCCATTATGGTCCCTTAAGAGGTGATTTTTTAATTGAAAAAAAAAAGGGAGATAAAATTTAAAAATATAAACTTTGAAGTGTTTTAAAATGAGATGTCCTTTAGAATGCCTGGCTCTTTACGAGAGTGAAAACATGAGTTGTCAGTAGTATATATATATATATTGTCTTCTTCTTTCTGTATATTTTGAAAGGATCAGGCAGATATACAAGGATTTGTCCACTGACATTGTTAGAGAAAATGGCTACACACAGAGCCCCAAAGCAATGGACTTTCTGTTTCTGGGTACTGGTAGTTTTATGCTTTCAAAGAAGTGGATCTTTGACAAAAACCCTGAAATTGAAATTAATTGAAAGAATGTTTTTTCATATTTTCTATATTTGAAGTTTATGGGCTGTGAACTGAAGGGAAAGACTTTGGCTATTATTGGACTTGGAAGAATTGGGAAAGAAGTGGCTTTAAGGATGCAAGCATGTGAAATGAGGGTATTGGATTTTTCTTTATTGATTAAATATTTCTTTTGCTCCTGTGAATTCTTGACTTTTTGGACTCAGTTGAAGCTGTACATATTGGTTATTGTTTAGCTTTGGCTTTTGAAAGCAGAACATTTTAATTGTAACACATCATTGCAAACTGCTTGCAATTTTTAGTCTATTAAAATGCTTCCCTTCTTTTCATATGAGTACATGTTTAAATAGACTTAAAAGATTTATGAGACAAGTCAAAATGGGAATTATTTCTGAAAGGCAGGTAGTGGCAAAAATATCATCTTATTTAAAAGATTTGTCTTTTTTTATTGTGGGGAAACCCCATCAAGCATGCTTTGATTCAATATTTTAAAAGTTGCATATTTATCTCTCAGAATACCTGTGAATTTTTACACAATTAAATTAACCACTTGGGCACTACTTCGAATTTCCTAAGGCAGTGTTTTTTAACAATATTTTTACACTGTTGCTGTAGAGGTTTCCAAAGTGGACTATTAAAGCAAGCTATTCATAGATTGATTATGTTTGCCAAACTATTGTGTTGTCAGTTCACGGTTTCCTATTCTTAAAAGTCAAATTGGTAATTTTTTTGGCTTAATTGAGGTAATTTTGTAAGTAGAAAAGGTTGAAATTACATCTTTACTCATTGTCACTGACAAGATGAACTTGCTATGTACATGGATTGTAGAGAAAGAATGAATTAATAAAGTTAGGTATTACATGTTTTTCTTGAAAGAAAATTTCTTGGTTTACACTAATCTCCAGAAATAGCAAAATAGGGAAATTGATTTATCTACATTTATTCATCTACATTTACCTCATTTTTAAATCAAAAGATTGTTTTTATTCAAAATTAAACTTAATTTTAGATATTTAAGGTATCACAGTCAGTTCAGTGTGTTTTTATTTGGTCAGAGATTTCAAATATTAAATACCCCTGCAGCCCCATTTCTATAAAAACATTTTTTGTCGAAATAGAGGAGTTTATTAGTTTAACATTCATCTCAAGGCAAGCTGATTATTAATATCATTTTGATAACTCTGCCTTGGCACCATAGTGACAGTGATGACGGGACTTGTTAGGATGCCCTTGGCCAACACAGCCACTTCTAAAGTCTTATAAGTTGTAGCCATGTACTGGTAACAGGAATTTTGTGCTGCAGTTTATCTTTTTGGTCACTATCCACCCTACCAGCCAAATGCAACGTAGTAAAAGGCTGAAGACCAAAGCAATCATTTTATGCTTGACATATATCTGTTCACAGATGACAGACCAGTTATGTTCCATCAGACCAAGTATGTTTTATCAGACCAATTATGTTTCATCAGACCAATTATGTTCCATCAGACCAAGTATGTTTTATCAGACCAATTATGTTTCATCAGATCAATTATGTTTCATCAGACCAATTATGTTTCAACAGACCAATTATGTTTCATCAGACCAATTATGTTTCATCAGACCAATTATGTTTCATCAGACCAAGTTTGTTTTATCAGACCAATTATGTTTCATCATATGAATTATGTTTCATCAGATCAATTATGTTTCATCAGACCAATTATGTTTCATCAGACGAATTATGTTTCATCGGACCAAATTTGTTTCATCAGACCAATTATGTTTCATCAGACCAATTATGTTTTATCAGACCAATTATGTTTCATCAGACCAATTATGTTTCATCAGACCAATTATGTTTCATCAGACCAAGTTTGTTTTATGAGACCAATTATGTTTCACCTGTAAAGCACCATGATTTTGGTATAAATATCCAGCAAAATTTAATTTTTGCCACAGGTTGTGGAAAGGACAATTATTTTTTCATTTTCTTGTAGTCAATTATTTTGAAACTAGGGTAGGGTGAGAGTGTTACAGAATTGCTCAAGTAATTTTTTGAAAATTTAACTCAGTATATAAACACAAGGGACACAGCATCTATACTATTGCATAGAGGTTTCTCAAGTACCCCACTGGAGTCAAATTCTGCCTTTTCTGCTTTGTATCAGATATATAAAATGGCACTGATACATTAAATATGCCTTTGTAAAGAGACTACTAATAAAATATTTCAATGCCAGTTACGAATTTTACTATTTCTTGGTTGTAATTTGAATTGTCTTGTATTTATAGACAGTCGGATATGACCCTATTGTACCTAAAGAGGCAGCTGCTGAATTTGGAGTTGAATTCCTTGAATTAGAGCAAATTTGGTCTGTGGCAGATTTTATAACAGTGCACACACCGCTAATACCACAGACAAAAGGTAGGAGATATGGAAACTAGCCTTATTTTGTGTTCCATTTGCTTGTACACTTACCCAGTAAAAATAAAACCAAACACACACACACACACATAAACATTTAATTTTTATACAAGTATATAACAATAAGTGCGCAATATATAAAGCAGAGCATTATACAGAAGGTGAATCACAAAATATACGAGTTATAATTGAAAATAATAGTTGAACGATATTTGGATCATCAGGCAATCATGGATCACCTTTTCAGGTACCCATAGTACCATGTTTAAAGTTTCTACCGGGTACAATGACCCGCCATTGCCAGCTCCTTGTTCGAATCTTGGTTGAAACTCGAGGCAGTTCCCGATGTGGTTGTTCATTTTTTAGACCTTTCGAACTGATGTTAAATGCTTTCCCTAACGCTCTTGTAGAACAACGGGAGAGTTTTTTGTTCCTTTCGAGTTTTGGAGAGCCTTTTAGATACCAATCATAAAGAACAATATGTTAACAAGATCAAAGTGGGGTTTCCTACAATGGGGTTCTTAAAGCTTTATGTAGCCAGGAACACATTTGCCGAGATATGGTGACTGCGAGTCGCAGTTGTTTTTTCTGTATTTGTGTAGTCCCAGGTGGAGAAACTTGTTATGATTTTTTATGATCAGGGTGATTATGTCAGGCCATTTTCGAAGATTACCAGATTTATTAACAAATTTTAATGGCCCCCAAATAATCGGTTTTTGTTCGTTTTTATTGACAATAGTGTTTATGAACATTTTTCTCTGATGAAACACCACAACCCGTGCACAAAAAACGTTTCAATTAATGTCATTGCCTATTTGTTTGCTGTGCAGTTGCAACCCCAAGGATATATATTTCTGACCAGTTTGTAATAATGGGATCCTTTAAAAAATGAACAAGTTGTTAAAAAGTGCTGAAACCTTGAAATGGAGCTCCGAATCCTCCTGTAAGAAGTTATCTCTCTTCAATAACTCCAAATCAACAAAAAAAATCGATGCGATGACAAAATGGACTACTTTCATTATGTTTTGAATACCATCAGGTTGTCGAAAACAATGACTGGATATAGCTTCTTGATGAATAATTCAGTGCGTCTTGGGCAACTTAAACCAATTTCTCGTAAGTTGGGCCGACAGCGACTGTAAAAGAAGATTTATCAAATCCACCATAATTGGTTAATAGATGCTATAACCATAATTTGTGTCTTCCACGTTTTGTAGTTTCTAGAAGAGGGGCCTTAGGTGAGTTATTTCTGAAAGACATTAAGCTGAGAGTTGATACGTCCACTAAACATCTACGTGGCTGAACATCAACGCACTAGTCAAGAGCGAGAGAAAAAAAATGCATTGCTTGATTTAAGCTAACCCACCAAGCGATGATCTTATTGATGAAAATGTATGGCTGGGTTGACACCTGTTGTAATATCAGTACTAACTGTCCACTTAATAGCGGATACCAATTTTTATTCCAAATAAAAGATAGAATTGGCTTTCCATGTTCTTTTTAACTTTGAAGCGTACTTGGATTCCCAAACACTTTTAAGCTTTTGAGTTCCTTGAGTTAGCTTCTTGTTTGACCCATATAGTTCTTATTCTTCTTCCGCGTCGGGCGGGTTAGCATGCCGGTGTCTCGTAAGATGATATCCATATATGTAACCTTTGGACGCCCAGTAGATCGATGACCGTGTCTTGGATTCCACCTAATCAAGCCGGTGATCAATTCATTCTTGCTTCTGAAACAATGCCCTGCGTACCGTAAACGTCTTTCTTGGATGAGTGAGGTAACTGTGGGTATAGTTCCATTCAGCTCAGCTTTTGTTGGGTGCTGCCTCCAAGAAATATTCAAGATTGCATGTAGCATCAGGGTTTAAATTCCGTCCAACATCTTTTCATGAGTTTTCGTCAGTGGCCATATAATTAATCAAAATGAATTGTACATTCTCAAGCACATAAACGAGACACATTCTGTCAAAGTATATCCAAATATGATAAAATAAATCTATGTGTATTACTGATTTCAATTGGACTAACTTGCTAGTACGACGAAGAAGCTGTCTTTCAGTCAAGACTTCAATTCTCGAATCTAAATTATGGAACTGTTTCGTTCTGTTTGCATTGGATAGGTAATTGTATATTTACAGATATAGATATCTAAGACAGTTGTAAGTAAAATACTTGTGGTGATTGTTCCGTCATTTGTTACTGATAGTTCACATAACCGTAACATGTTATTGATAGTTTACATAATCGTAATTTGTTACTGATAGTTCACATAACCGTAACATGTTACTGATAGTTCACATAACCGTAACATGTTACTGATAGTTCACATAACCGTAACATGTTACTGATAGTTCACATAACCGTTACATGTTACTGATAGTTCACATAACCGTTACATGTTACTGATAGTTCACATAACCGTAACATGTTACTGATAGTTCACATAACCGTTACATGTTACTGATAGTTCACATAACCGTTACATGTTACTGATAGTTTACATAACCGTAACATGTTACTGATAGTTCACATAACCGTTACATGTTACTGATAGTTTACATAACCGTAACATGTTACTGATAGTTCACATAACCGTTACATGTTACTGATAGTTTACATAACCGTAACATGTTACTGATAGTTCACATAACCGTTACATGTTACTGATAGTTTACATAACCGTAACATGTTACTGATAGTTCACATAACCGTTACATGTTACTGATAGTTTACATAACCGTAACATGTTACTGATAGTTCACATAACCGTTACATGTTACTGATAGTTTACATAACCGTAACATGTTACTGATAGTTCACATAACCGTTACATGTTACTGATAGTTCACATAACCGTTACATGTTACTGATAGTTCACATAACCGTTACATGTTACTGATAGTTCACATAACCGTTACATGTTACTGATAGTTCACATAACCGTTACATGTTACTGATAGTTCACATAACCGTTACATGTTACTGATAGTTCACATAACCGTAACATGTTACTGATAGTTTACATAACCGTTACATGTTACTGATAGTTTACATAACCGTAACATGTTACTGATAGTTCACATAACCGTTACATGTTACTGATAGTTTACATAACCGTAACATGTTACTGATAGTTCACATAACCGTTACATGTTACTGATAGTTCACATAACCGTAACATGTTACTGATAGTTCACATAACCGTTACATGTTACTGATAGTTCACATAACCGTTACATGTTACTGATAGTTCACATAACCGTAACATGTTACTGATAGTTTACATAACCGTTACATGTTACTGATAGTTCACATAACCGTTACATGTTACTGATAGTTCACATAACCGTAACATGTTATTGATAGTTTACATAACCGTTACATGTTACTGATAGTTTACATAACCGTTACATGTTACTGATAGTTCACATAACCGTTACATGTTACTGATAGTTCACATAACCGTAACATGTTACTGATAGTTCACATAACCGTAACATGTTACTGATAGTTCACATAACCGTAACATGTTACTGATAGTTCACATAACCGTTACATGTTACTGATAGTTCACATAACCGTAATTTGGTACTGATAGTTCACATAACCGTAATTTGGTACTGATAGTTCACATAACCGTAATTTGTTACTCACCATTGCAATTGATATGATTTGTTAGTGCTTTAATTTTATTTTTTTTATTTCGAGCTTAACAAAATTTAAACATTGAATTGACTGACAGGGTTCGAGAAACTCTACACTACAATTATTACTCGACAGCGGCAGAACTCAAGAAAATCTAATTTGCCAATAGCCACCCGACCCCACCTTGTTGAGCACCACATTTTCCACCATATTGAAATATCACTAAAGGAGTCCGAAATTGTTGTACGTAACTGTTTTTATAATCAAAATAATTAAAATTCATTACCTTAATTAATGGCTGTGCAATTTATTTTTCCATAGGGTTAATAAATGCCAAGACTTTTGAGAAATGCCGAAATACGGTTTGTGTAATTAATGTTGCAAGAGGAGGGATAATTGACGAAGGTGATCTTCTGCAGGCCCTTAATTCTGGAATGTGTGGAGGTGCAGCGTTGGATGTTTTTGTTAATGAACCACCATCAGGTAAGAAAATCTATAACAGTGATGCAGTTACACTTGGATAGTTGCTTCAAATACACGATGGTGTTTTAAAATTATTTTATTATCTTTTAAAATGTACACTTTGGGGTACGAAACGTAAATATCGCAACTAAAATCACGTTCCTTTTGGGCGAGTTTTGAGACTTTTGAAATTCAGGGTTAAACCGAGTCTTGTAACTATACCAGAAAGTTAGTGAAGATGACCAAAACTCGACTAAAAAGATGTTGATGTTTATCATGTGCAAGAAGAAAGGTTGAAAGGAGAATTGTTGGAATGGCTAAAGGTAGAATATTAGGCATGAGTGCTTTTTATTTATTGGTAAAAAACCATAAAAGGTGTAAATTCACTGAGTGTATCGAGCTTTGAAGAACTGACAAAATATGGTTATGCCAAGAATTCACTTGAGATTTAAAAACATTCCAGTCATATGATGGAGGAAAGCCGAAGAGTTCCACAATCTAGCTATTCGAGGAAAGAAAAAAAGTCACAGGAGATGCACCGAACTAACACGGTACCAAGGAGGAAAGCTTATTAGAACACTTCCGACGTTAACACCTACAGAAAAGA
Source organism: Morbakka virulenta (assembly GCA_003991215.1). NCBI lineage: Eukaryota > Metazoa > Cnidaria > Cubozoa > Carybdeida > Carukiidae > Morbakka > Morbakka virulenta. The sequence continues at coordinate 450,148 of RDPX01000039.1, read as the reverse complement.
TTAAAACAAGTCTTTCAGTTGTTGGGACAAAGGCTGGTAAGTGGCAGCAAGATTTGGAACATCAAGTTTAGAACACTTCTCTTAACTCGACCAAGAACATCAAAATGAGATAAGGGGGATAACCTGTTCAAATATGGCCACAGTGGCAACTATGCAAGGACAGTAATTAGGTATGTAATTAGAATGGCACATGAGCTGTTAGGATAGTTGCTAAAGATTGGGTCAAGAAAGTGCGAGCTATAAGAAGTGAGTAACAGGGTAATGGCCATCATTTCTCTTCAAAGAAAGAGATTATTTTGATGTGTGGCTTTGCATACACTGGAGCGTGGACTAGGTAAAAGCTTTAGGACAAAGTTCTACGATGAATTGCAGGTGTGGTGGCCAGAATTTACGATGCAAAGGTAACTGTAGTAACCAGAGATTTTGTTGTGAAGAGATAAAAAAATTTGAGACCAAAAATTCGGAGATTTGTTGCAAGTTTTCATTTCTGCAAGTTGTGTTTGCTGATAAGGGGTAAAGTTTACCTGGTATGTATTTCAAGTGTTTTGTTATACAGTAGCGACACCAGCACAAAAAAGAAAGAGAACTTAATCGTGTTGAAGCAAATTGCGTGGGATTGATACGTTGTATGCGCAGAGTTAGCTTTTAAGGTAGTTTTCATATCAGTTAAGAAACGGGTGGCCTGTTAGGTATCAGGGACTTACAAGAAGAAATAACCTGAGATGGCATATTAAACGGATAGATCATGACTGCCCAGTAGAAAGGTGTACAGATATGGTTTTTCAAGCACCAAGCGGCAAAGATAGATCATTAGATAATTTTTTCGAAAGACATCTTTTCATTGTAAGCAGTTCTTGTCAAAGTCCTATCAACGTCTTGTCAACTTCTTGTCGATTAGAAATTTCACCACACTCGACCTGCTTGATTGAAATAAGGGACTACTACGTAGTCAACGGCGGTGACATGAGTGAGATAGAGCCATTCATTTGATATAGGGAGCTTGATAAGCGTTTAAAATTTATATTTTGTGTTATTTTCTGTTCATCCTATGTCTGTTCTTCCTTGGTAACTGGTATCTAATAATTGGCTTAAAATTTATTACATTTTACGTTCATAGGCATTACAGCTGAATTAATTAAGCACCCTAGAGTAATATGCACACCGCATTTGGGAGCAAGCACGGTGGAAGCACAGGTTCGCGTTGCTAAAGAAATTGCGGAGCAAATTGTTGATGCTTGTCATGGTGAGGCTGCTGTCGGAATCGTAAGTATTGGAAGCGAAGGTGTATAACGTCTTTCGTTCTTACTAATATTTTCGAAATTCAAATCTTGAAATTTTAAGACTATTATTGCTCTTTGTTATAATTGTAAGGTAAAAATGTGAGACCTGTGAATCGTAAAGGTCTAGTACGAGCCTCTCACCGCAAGACCAAAAGTTAGTGCTCCTTGCTGCAACGTCCAGCTTTAAGATATCGCGTCTCTATGTTCCGTGTAAAGAATGGCCAGCGTAAAATTTGTTTTAAATAGCTTTCTTTCTTTAATAACCCCCCACCACTACACACACACACACACTTTTTTTTTTTACAGTAACGTATTGGTCGGGCTTTATAAGATGTTAAAAGAGACTCGAACTCGAATCGGAGAAGTGCAACCTAAACCGTAAGGTCCTTTTGATTTCTTTTACCCTATGCAAGGCTGAAAGCCACATCAGAAAGAGGGTTACCTTTTCTTATTTGATTTTTTTTCTTCTTTTTTCTTTCTAATAGCGAACCTCGTGCATGGTAAGCTATTGAGTTAACCAGCCGGCCACCACAGTTTGATTTACGTGAAACAAAAAGTAAGAGCAACAAGCCAGTCCCCATTCAAACACTACATTAAGCAAATCGCATGCGTCTGAGCATTCATAAATTATTTTTATATTTTTATTTGTAAACCATTCTAAATTATTTTTCAGTTCTAAAGTACTCTGTTTAGCACCGTTGGTGTTAAACATATTTTAAAGATATTCAGGTCTGAATGATACACTGTGACGTTAAATGCAACCATTTTTATAAGACATGGCCCTACTCCTTTTCCAAGTTCGTCGATGCTCAAAGAAAGTCATCATCACATTAAGAATATAGCTACCTGTTTGATTTTTGAAAAAGTAAATTTTTCTCGAAGTAGCTACAATTGGGAACAAAGTGCTCCTTGTGCATCGAAGGGAAGGCAGAAAGAGCTTCCAATTAGAAGGCTATAATTTCTCTTCAGCTTGTATATATTAATGTTTTTGATAAGCAAAAGAAAGTTGTGTAGTTGATGATTTTGTTCGATATGCCATTTAATCGTTTTCCTTTGCAAAGGTTAATGCACCGGCCATTGCCCTGGCAGTGAAAGAAGAGGTGAAACCGTGGATGACGTTAGGAGAAGCCCTTGGAAGGATTTCAGTTCAAATGGGTTCCGTCCCAAAAAGACTTCACTTGCAGACTAAAGGAGAACAGTTGAAGTCATTGTCTTCTGCACTGCGGTCGGCAGTCGCGTTTGGAGTTTTAAAGAGCAGTGATAAGAATGTGAACCTATTAAATGCTCCTGTGTTAGCAAAGGAAAAGGGAATGGAGGTAGATTTTATTCAGCTGATAACATATTTCACATGCACTTGTGATCAATTTGCAACTGTTTGGAATGATTACGATAGATGCGATAAAATGTTAATAAATCTGGTAGAGATCATGGTATACTTTGGAAACAGCAAGGGACATACATTTGGGGAATTTTTTTTGGTTGGTACGTCCCCCCCCCCCCTCCGTAACGAGTATTCGAAAAACAAGCAAATATAACATAAATTCCCCTGAAAGTAAAAGGATCTGGAATTTGAGGAGTCTTGATTCAAATCCATGGGTTTATATATTGACTGCCAAGTAGATTTTATCAAACCGCACCGATATATTTTAAGATATTTTGGGGTTGAGTTTCGTGCAAAGCAAGGCTTTAGGCCACCTTAGCGCAGATGGTTCCTTTTTGTATTTGATAACTTGTTTCTTTGCACCTTCTAATCATTTTGATTTATTGATGTCTTCCCTCTTAAATATGCTACTTAATACGGAGAAACGAATTGGGCGCAATACGTGGAGGGACGTGATCTGGGTGCAAACCGCACCCCCCTTGCATGGTAATCTTAATTTAACCATTTAGCCACTGCTCCACTGCGATAGGCAAATACTGCGCTAAATTATAGTGAATATATTGAATATTAAGTTACAAAGGTTGCTTTAAAACGTTGCCTTGTAGTGTTTAACTTGGACAATAACAGCTCTGAATTCATTGAGTATTGATGTAATGTTTAATATTAGCTTACTTGAATCCCATTAATGCCAGTTATACACTGGAGGTTCTTTTGTTAAAGCTGTATGTATTTGTATTTGTATATATTTATGCAAATCTTGACACCGTAACTTTTTCTTACGTAGATAACCTGTTCCAATGATGACATGGTAGACTGCTGCTATTCCAACTGCCTATCGCTGACTTCGGAAAGTAATAGTGAAGTGTGCGGGACTGTTGTTGACAACAGACCAATGTTGGTGAAGTACATGGGTGTTCGACTCGGGAATCCCTTAGTTCTAAAGAAATATCTTGTAATAGGATATGCTGCCAATGCGGAGAGAGAAGCTATGTGCAAAAAGTTGCTTCAAAGAGCTGGCTCATTTGATGCCTTAGTTTCCGGTGTCAACGCAGATAGTTGCGTTGTCATTGCTTCTTTCACAAGCATGAGTGATGAATCTTTAGGTAAAGAGTTCCATTCAGTGATACTGTAAATAAGCGATAACCGTCTTGACAATTGTCAAAGCAGCCATAATAAAAGATATTTATTGAATTCACCAGTCAAAATTTGACTCCTTTTCTTTCGCTTCTTCCCTTCACTCTTTGGGGCAGGTGGGATTCCATAAAATGATTTACCGCACTTTTGACAAGTTATGCTTTTGCTCCAATCGCGTAGAATTTGTAATAGCTTTCAGTATTTTGGACTTTGAACTCGGATTCATTTATCAGTAGTTCTTACCGAAAATGTGGAAACATTGACTTAGCGCTTTGTTTTGTTGGCCAACGTTGCCCACGTATTGATGAATAAGTGGCGAATGGCACTTATTCCATGTGTTTCATGTATATTACAGTGGCAAGTTACTCATGAGTACCATTTTTCTAAAAAAGCTGACTTAAGGATGATAGTCAGTGATGGTTAAAAGGAGTACATTCTGACATTATGGCAATTTTACTGTAAAATAGCGCCATACTGAATTTTTACACCAAATTTTTATCAGCACAAACGACGAACATTACCTGACACCATTCATTAACTCAGGATTTTCCAACTTTCGATAGTATCTCAGTCTTGATTTTCTCTTGANCCAGATACCCAATTGCGAGCTGGAATGTCTATGACCATACCATCCTTGGGCTTCCGCGAACGAATAACAGTGCGGAAGCCTGGAATCGACGATGGAAAATGTTAGTAGGCAAGGCTCACCCAAACATTTTCACGATGTTAGAAAAGCTAAAAAAAGAAGAACAATACGTGGCGGCTCAGAGAAATCTTATTGCGTTTGGCAACCCCCCACCAGCGAAAAAGGCCAAGTACAGGGAAAATGACGAGCGTCTTCAAAGAATGGCTCAAAGCTTCCATGAAACCATTGCCAGTGAAGGTGATCAAGATCCCTGGAAGAACAAATACCTTAAATATCTGCGTGCAATCGGACATTCAGCCAGAGGCATATTTGACCAGTAGCCATTTTGACAATGAGTTCGGTGTGGCTATTGCACTCTGTTTGATAACAGGAATAGTTATCATTGAATAAACATGTGGAACTCATCAAGTGAAATAAATGTATCGAAACTTCAGACCAATCCGATAGGAAATGTAGCAAAGATGGCTATAGAGAAAGCAATGTAGCAAAAAAGCGGTAGCAAATGCAATGTATCAAATATGGCTGTAGCAAATGCAATGTAGCAAATATGGCTGTAGCAGTTAGTATGTAGCAAATATGTCCTGTAGCACTTTTGGTATGTAGCATATAATCTGTAGCATAATGTGTTGTAGCAATTTGTCTGTAGCAATTTGTCGTAGACCCATAAAATGATTTACCGCACTTTTGACAAGTTTTGCTTTTGCTCCAATCGCGTAGAATTTGTAATAGCTTTCAGTATTTTGGACTTTGAACTCGGATTCACTCATCAGTAGTTCTTACCGAAAATGTGGAAACATTGACTTAGCGCTTTGTTTTGTTGGCCAACGTTGCCCACGTATTGATGAATAAGTGGCGAATGGCACTTATTCCATGTGTTTCATGTATATTACAGTGGCAAGTTACTCATGAGTACCATTTTTCTAAAAAAGCTGACTTAAGGATGATAGTCAGTGATGGTTAAAAGGAGTACATTCTGACATTATGGCAATTTTACTGTAAAATAGCGCCATACTGAATTTTTACACCAAATTTTTATCAGCACAAACGACGAACATTACCTGACACCATTCATTAACTCAGGATTTTCCAACTTTCGATAGTATCTCAGTCTTGATTTTCTCTTGATAGTCTCCTATAGTTGGTTATGTGTTTATTTTGCAAGCATTACACCCATAATATATTTTGCACTGCTAGAATTTTTCTCTAATACAGTTTAACCGCCGACCTCCACCAAAAATGATTTGTTTTAAGCGACTCGCGAGGCACTCCTTCCCTGACACCTAAATGTAACCTTAAACAGCCGCGAAAGAAAATGGTGACCTTGACGTATTTATACCGCAATCTTGAATTCGTTGCTATTTCTTGGAGGAATTGGAACAACTTGTTTGCCATTCATAGAAAGTAATAACGCGGACCATGTAAGTTTTTCATTTTTGTCAAAGCCAACAACAAAGTAGTTTACTGAGTTGTACCTGCGAACGCTTGAAGTAGCTGAATCCACTTTCACTGCTCAATATGGCTACCTGGTTGTGCTGCTGTGTCGTATTTCTCAATTTTTTAAATTTTATATCGAAATTAATTTGTTGACTTGCTTTCGCTCTGCTCCTCCATGTGCTACAGACGTACCTTATTTTAACTCTTCGCAACTTCACGACATTCAATCGAGACACCACACGTTGTACCAATCATTCCCACCCCCAACCTTAATAGCCACGGGCTATTCTTGAATATGGCTGCTACCCTTTGACCTAGCAAACATGATTAGACCTGTCAAGTAGTGTCTTGAGTACCACTTGGGTCATTGAAATGGGTGGGGCTCGTAGTTCTCGTATCTGAGATAAACCCCAATCATTCAGTTATGTATATGGGTTTTTTTTGTAAACTATCCCTATCCTTGTTTGCTCTCTGCAGTTCTTCGCAATGTCAGCAATTTTTGCATTAACTTACCCGAACACTTGGTCGGAATTTTTACTATTTTTCATAATTTAAAGATGAAAATCTCACTGCAAGATTGTCTCGTGTACAATTCCTCACAGTTCAAGACTTCGGCAAAACTCCGTCTTATAATCACTTCTTTAAAGCTTGTTTGTAAAGTATTGTTGTTTCCTGTGTATGTTTTGTTTATTTGTTTGGTTAAGAAGGTTCCGAGGCAAAAAAACCACTGGATGAGTAGATCTGTGAATGGAAAGACCAAAAAGTTTAGCTCATAAAAATGAGTAATCTCAGACCTAAATACGCAAGACGTGATGAAGAAAATCACCAAGCTTTTCAGAGTTTGGCAATCTAATCTTCAGAGGTAAGTTCAAATTTCACACAAAGATTAACAACGAGGAGCAAGAACTGCAAAGGTGAAGACGTCGAGAGAAGCAAGTCACGCAAGGTGCAATAACATTAGCAGCGAGGAAAGCTCATTAGAACACTTACCTATAATAATACCAAGAGAAAAAACCAAGATCAGCTATATTACATTGATGAGACAAAGGTTGAAGAGTGGCAGCAAAATTTGGACGTATTGAGGTTTTTTTTGCTTTTTTTATGGTTAAGAACCATACAAGACAATGCCACTACTTGTGTAGAACTGTAAAAAAATGACGGGAAAAATAAGGTTGTGCCAGAGATCAGACTTTACCAGACTTAAAATCATTTGTATAAAAGAGTGATTTTAGGGTGGTTTCAACTCTTTTATGATATGCGCGGATGTTAAGAGATCTTTGGCAGGAACAGACGAGATATTGAGTCGTAGCTTTTAATCACTTCATCTTGTTCTTAACTACTGAACACTAATTCACTACAAAATAGGTGCGTCTAATTTACAAAAATGACACCACGAGGCTTACAGCCACGTGACTAGAAAAAACAATACAACTATGATATACACGTGATCTAAATAACCCAATCAAAATAAAAAGAATAACGTATTATTTGAAACTATATTTTACAACATTCAAGTCATAATGTAGGAAAGTAGTTAGAACCCCAAGAGTTCTAGTATTTTGCAGTCAAAGGAAAAAAACTTTCATCAGAAAGATTTACTACAACGGTGAACAACAACTGCATTAGAATAAAGAGCTTAAGAGAAATCAGTCAAGCGAGATGCAAAAAATTGGGCCGTTTTCAGCGAAAAAAGCTCATTGGAAAAGACCCCATAATACCTCTAGAAAAGACTAAGAAAAGCTACTCACCGTTGATGAGAGCTTGAAGAGTGGCAGTGAGATGTGGACTTAATAAGTTACAAGCACATCTTTGAACTCGATCAAGAACATCAAGATGAGGTGACAGAGCACGTGTTGAGACAAGGCAATAGTATTCTATGCAAGGGCTAATGATAGATTTATAGAGAACAAAGATGGCCTCGGGAGTAAGGTAACCTCTACCACAATACAAAGAATCTACCTTTTTATAATCAAACTTGCCAATAGATAGAATGAAAAAATTCCCCCAAAAGATCTGGAGAACATGACAAACCAAGCATCCTCATTGATAAGCAAGACGGATCAACAAGTCAACTGTAGAAGAGATCAAGCCACCGCTCCCATTACAAAGTAGTGTGATGAAACAAAAACTCAAGTACTTTGGTCACATCATGCGAGCTCAATCTATGGAAAAAGACCTCATGCTGGGACGATGCGGAGGGAAGCGCAAGAGGGGAAGGCCTTGTGGCATATGGATTGACGAGATTATGACAGTAACGGGAAAAGATATGCAAGAACTGGCTGCAGCCACACAGGACAGAGCGAAATGGAGAAGGATCGTTTTGGGTGTCACCAGAAGTCGCACTCGACTTGACGGCACAAGGTAAAGTAACGGTAAGAGGCAAGGTCACCAGAATTATATTTCAGGAATACTGGAAGAGGTTAAAGATTGAGTTGCATTATTGCTGCATTATTGCATCATTGACTTGTTCCTGATAACTTAACTTTTTGCTAATGGCGGAGTACAGGGTAGTGTCATCAGGAAAGATGTTGATAAACTGAAGCAAATTACCAGTAACATCATTCTTGAAAAGAAGTGAGAGTTGAATTAAGTATAGACCTTACAGAACACCAGAGTTAATGGAATATTCATCGGATGTAATTACATCCAACGTAACACACATTTTACGGTCTTAAAGAAGAGACTGAAGAACTCCAAAGACCCTTCCACTAACACCATAAGTAGAAAGCTAATGAAGCAACCCAGGGTGCCACATCTTAGCAAATGCTTTGGAAACTGCTAGTACTTTAACTCTTCTTTCATCCATTATCCTATAGATACGTTCCATGACAAGTCAAAAGGTCACCAGTGAAGCGAGCTCCTCTAAAATCCTACATTTTTAGCAACAGAGACCTAGATTCTTAATAATTCTACCAGCGCATTGCTGACAAATCGAAGATCATCCGAGTGGACCCACTTGCCAAAATACAGAATGCTATTGTAAATCTTCCTTAAATCTCGACTTTCATGCATTTGAATAGAAGCATTCTCGAACTCGCCCAGCNTTTTACAACATTCAAGTCATAATGTAGGAAAGTAGTTAGAACCCCAAGAGTTCTAGTATTTTGCAGTCAAAGGAAAAAAACTTTCATCAGAAAGATTTACTACAACGGTGAACAACAACTGCATTAGAATAAAGAGCTTAAGAGAAATCAGTCAAGCGAGATGCAAAAAATTGGGCCGTTTTCAGCGAAAAAAGCTCATTGGAAAAGACCCCATAATACCTCTAGAAAAGACTAAGAAAAGCTACTCACCGTTGATGAGAGCTTGAAGAGTGGCAGTGAGATGTGGACTTAATAAGTTACAAGCACATCTTTGAACTCGATCAAGAACATCAAGATGAGGTGACAGAGCACGTGTTGAGACAAGGCAATAGTATTCTATGCAAGGGCTAATGATAGATTTATAGAGAACAAAGATGACCTCGGGAGTAAGGTAACCTCTACCACAATACAAAGAATCTACCTTTTTATAATCAAACTTGCCAATAGATAGAATGAAAAAATTCCCCCAAAAGATCTGGAGAACATGACAAACCAAGCATCCTCATTGATAAGCAAGACGGATCAACAAGTCAACTGTAGAAGAGATCAAGCCACCGCTCCCATTACAAAGTAGTGTGATGAAACAAAAACTCAAGTACTTTGGTCACATCATGCGAGCTCAATCTATGGAAAAAGACCTCATGCTGGGACGATGCGGAGGGAAGCGCAAGAGGGGAAGGCCTTGTGGCATATGGATTGACGAGATTATGACAGTAACGGGAAAAGATATGCAAGAACTGGCTGCAGCCACACAGGACAGAGCGAAATGGAGAAGGATCGTTTTGGGTGTCACCAGAAGTCGCACTCGACTTGACGGCACAAGGTAAAGTAACGGTAAGAGGCAAGGTCACCAGAATTATATTTCAGGAATACTGGAAGAGGTTAAAGATTGAGTTGCATTATTGCTGCATTATTGCATCATTGACTTGTTCCTGATAACTTAACTTTTTGCTAATGGCGGAGTACAGGGTAGTGTCATCAGGAAAGATGTTGATAAACTGAAGCAAATTACCAGTAACATCATTCTTGAAAAGAAGTGAGAGTTGAATTAAGTATAGACCTTACAGAACACCAGAGTTAATGGAATATTCATCGGATGTAATTACATCCAACGTAACACACATTTTACGGTCTTAAAGAAGAGACTGAAGAACTCCAAAGACCCTTCCACTAACACCATAAGTAGAAAGCTAATGAAGCAACCCAGGGTGCCACATCTTAGCAAATGCTTTGGAAACTGCTAGTACTTTAACTCTTCTTTCATCCATTATCCTATAGATACGTTCCATGACAAGTCAAAAGGTCACCAGTGAAGCGAGCTCCTCTAAAATCCTACATTTTTAGCAACAGAGACCTAGATTCTTAATAATTCTACCAGCGCATTGCTGACAAATCGAAGATCATCCGAGTGGACCCACTTGCCAAAATACAGAATGCTATTGTAAATCTTCCTTAAATCTCGACTTTCATGCATTTGAATAGAAGCATTCTCGAACTCGCCCAGCATAGCAAGATTTAGAATGAGTTCAGGTTCAGATGTACATTGATACTTGTAATGTTAATACTGCCATTCTTGCTCAAATCGTGCCATGTGATTTGCATTTTGGTCGTTTCTGGTCTTCCTTGTAGCCTTTTCACTGATCCCAAGCTGTAATTGACGAGCTTGTCTTACTGGTGCCTTGGGGTGCAGTGGTGTCACAGTTTGCTACCTAGTAAAATGTTTTCTCTGAAGTTCCTTTTCCAGTAGCTTGCTGTCCACTGAATTAAACATTTTTCAATGTGACATTTGCCAGCTGCGCGACTCGCGTTCGATTTTGTCCAACCGGACCTTTTCTGGGTGGGACTTTCTCACAATTCTAGTGACTATTTCTGGTCTTTGTGCAACCCGTTTAAGGTTTCCAATGTAACCAATTCCTAGTATAAAGAAACGGGGTCTTGTACCTTTTCTGCTGTGGTGTGGCACCTCTAAAAGAATTAGCTGCGAAGAAAATCTGAGTGTTTAACCGTCCAGTTTATGGCCCAAGAGGGCATAAAACCAAATAATGAACAGCATAGGAAGAAAGATCAAAAGCATTGGCAAATACAGGCAGTCGGCGTTTCAGTGTAAGTGTCGTTCCAAATCAAGACACAAAGGAAGATTATGAGGGTTTAATACAGCTTAATTTCGATAAAGAATTCCCATGGAAAGGGAATGAAGTACTACATAATTAGGGTTCATAATTACGACTTTCCTACAGCTCAATGGCAAATTCAACAGCTCTACATTTCTGCCTTGCACTGTATATTGTTATTGACACAGCAATCTTTTGCTGTCATCGTAGAAAATGGCCACCCACTGCACCAATTTTACGCTCAACCTTGATCTGACCCAAAATTCTTCTTAAGTTAACTACTTTGTTAATCGACAATATTTTATCAATAAATAGGTCTTACACTGCTAATTTTCCCTAAAACATGGCAAAGTTGAAGGACAATTGGAAAAAAACCAAACTGATAAATCGACTAACAAACGTTGGTCAATACTTGATTCCTCAGCCTAAAATTTGGCAAGGCAATGCTTCCTGTTGTTTTTTAATACATATATTTTGTGTTTGTCTATTCAATTGACAATAAGAGTGCTCAATACAATCATTGTATATTGATAAGTATCAATTAAACAAGATGTTCCACATTTGGCAACCCAGTGTTTCTTGTTTATTAAACCAATCATTAGGCTACAAATAAACAAATCTTGGCTTAACAGCTTTTCTAAGGAAGAAAGAAAAACGAAAAACAGTGTTTTGTAACGAGACCGATGGTCTATTCCCGCGATAAAAAAGAAAAGAAAAAAACCCAACTAAAACAATATAAATAAAATTATGAGACTACGTTTCGTGTTTTGAATTCCCATGTCAGGCAAGATAAAAGGTAATTGTGTCGGTGGCGGCACATATAAGTTCATTTCGCTTTTTGTATGTATGTATGTATGTATGTATGTATGTATGTATGTATGTATGTATGTATGTATGTATGTATGTATGTATGTATGTATGTATGTATGCATTTATTCGCCACTAACAAAAAAATACAAATATTCAAAGGTAAATGGTAAAAACCTAATACATGTTATCCAAAATAGTTAAAATCTATAGTTAAAATTTTTGAAATCTATTCGGATCTAACTTCAAAATTTTTTTCTAATGCACATAAATCACACCTTGTTGTACACTAATAAGGCTTGGATAAGGATTGGTAGCCATACTCCACTCCTGGGTGTAAACTAATTTATTGTTTTTAAGCTTCCAAATAAATTTAGAAAATTTAGTATCGCATACTTTTTCAATCTAAATGATATCGTGTGGTTGTTGTAATGAGTCTTAAATCCGTTCTCGCATGCTCCGTAGTAAAGGTACGTGTTTTTTCTTCTCGTGATTTTTGCTTTGTATACGTAGCAGGGTGCTAAACACTTTCCATTTCATATTCAACTTGGCTGAGATTTGCATTATCATAGTTCATGTTTCCTTTCTTCATCAAGCATCCGCGCTGTTGCTTGATTACATTTTGGGTATTTGGGGTACAATAGAAAATTTCTCGTAAGTTCGAGTTCAAGATTTGAACGCATTTGAGTTTTTATTCACGTTTTCTCACAAGGTGAATACCTCTCTTTCCAACGTTCGTTTTAACATTACTGTTGTAAGGTGGGTTAAACCATATAATCAGACTTTTCCTGACATTGCTATGGATTGATTGGATAAAGCTCTCGCTTCAGCAGAATCTTTCCCCACAATTGGCACACACCATCAAGCATACACACCAAATACCTTTAATCTTACCTGAACTGACAAATAGGAATTCCAAATACGTATGATAACGGATATAGCACTGTAATTCTATTTATTAAAATCTAGCCTCGACCCTGCAAATTCAGCCTTAGAAATGATTTCAATTTCATATTTTCTCTCTTGGTAATCAGTGACTTGGAAATTCGCTTGTTAACGTGTCAATTTAGGGCTGGATATTGGCAACCTCCTCGTGGTCCAGCCTGCAAGTACCAATCTAACTTTGGGAAACTAATGCCAATACCTGAACAACAGAGACAAACTAGACAATCTAACGACATGTCAAAGATACATGAACCATCTGGTCCAGCTATCCTTCAATTAAATGTAGAAGGCCTTACACGACCAAAATGTGAAGTCATTCAAAAAATCGCCATGGACAATTCAATTTCCGTTATTCTACTGCAAGAAACACATGCCACCAATGACGACAAAATCAAGATATATGGCTTTTCTCTCATTGGTTCAATCAAACACTCTAAGCATGGTATTGCCACTCTTGTACGTAACGACCTTCCTTCTGTTGAAATTGGCCGCAGTAATGTTGATAGTACAGTTGAATGGTTAACCATATCGATCAATGGAGAAATTACAATAACAAACTACTACAAACCACCTAATTCTCCGTTTGAACCACCACCCCATTATGATCACCCAGCAATATACTCCGGTGATTTCAACTGTCATCATACAACTTGGGGCTATTCTAGAAATAATCCGGATGGGGATGCTCTTTATAATTGGTCCAGCACATTCGATATTAAGTTGCTTTTCGATCATAATCAACCAAAGACGTTTCATTCTGGTGCATGGGACACTTACACGAATCCAGATATTACTTTCTTCACACATGATGTCAACAGCTCTCTGCCTCATCCTGTACACACTGTTTTGGGTAACTTTCCAAAATCTCAGCATCGACCTACAATCATCCATCACCCAGCCTTGATCGAATACACACCAACATCGTCACTACCTAGATGGAATTTCAACAAAGCCGACTGGGATAGATTTAAGAATGCAACTAGAAATATGTGTGACGATCTTCCATCTTTAGAATCTGATTTAAATTTGTGTTACACAGCATTCCAGAAGAAACTCTTGAAAATAGCTAAAGATACAATTCCAAGAGGTTTTCGAAAGAACTACATTCCTAAATGGGATACCAAATGCAATGAACTTGCTTTTCAGCATGAAAAAGCTCAGTCTCTTGAGGAAAAGTTGTCTTCAGCTAACCGTCTTATCGATCATCTTAATTCTAAACGGAAAGAACAATGGGCTGCCACTGTCGAGGGCATCAATATGAAACGATCCAGTCGAAAAGCATGGTCAACTATTAACAAACTCACTGGCCGAAAAAACGTCACCCCAAATCCCAGTTTGATTAGTCCAAATGCAATTGCTTCATGTCTTCTAAGCAATGGGAAGTACAAAAACCCTAAT
>RDPX01000039.1:418319-433882 GCA_003991215.1 Morbakka virulenta | reverse complement strand
TTTTTTTTTTTTTTTTTGTATTATATATATATATATATATATATATATATATATATATATATATATATTTATTATATACTCGATCTGCAGACAGTACTGTTGCGCCCTTTGTGGGCTCGTCAGTGCAGCACAGAGCTTCTGAGATAAATAACTCTGACTCTCTGGCCACGTTGCCGGAGCAAACACAGGTTAAAGAGTTATTGTGGAATCTCTGCCAGAGCGCTCAAACTACGCATGCGCAGTGAGCATTATATATATATATATATACACACAATATCATACAATATAGTATTTTGATAGCCAGTAACACCCGAGTAAGATGACAATATGATCAGTTATGAGCACAAGAAAACTGGTAAGAAATAACGTGGGGAAAAAAATATAGGCCACTGTTGTTAAAAAACAGGATATCTGATTTTAGAATGAGGTAATTTCCCAATTTTGCTTTAAAACGTCTGATGGTGAGGTAACAGGGCGAGAGTGAGCGCAATAGCAACGGGGGTTTGAAAAGGTTCCACGAAAAGAAAACCTCAAATAGCCATATATTTTACTTGTTTGATATAATGTACAAAAATATTTATGCCATAATATACATCACGAAAAGTATACATATGTTGATAGACTGTCAATAGGTGATAGCGGTGGAAAAAATAATTCGGCTAACTAGTCCGGAAAATGAGGAACAACAACTTTACAGGAAAATATTTCCAGAAACTTTAAAGTTTAATCAGGTAAATTCTTACAAAGTAATGCTGCAAGGACATTTCCATGGCAAAGAACGTCTTGCAATCTTGTAATGTGAATATAGCTAGCAACAATAATATCATCCACTCATTTCATTGATTCTTGGTGTTGAGAACGCGCTACAATATCGCGAATACGATTTAGAGCCATCTAAAAGGAGAAGGAAATCAGAAATGTATTCCGATTAACAGCAAGATGTACACAACTGGGGAAAAAAGAACAGCACTAAACCTTATAGTGCCTGCCATTAGCTAAACGATATCCTTATGTTTTGCATTTAATATCAAAATTAAATTGTTATACCTGACATAATTCTTTAGCAGAATGGAAAACGTTAAACGATGAAACTAAACTTGGTAAAGAGAAGCGAGAGTCACCTCTAAACAATACTGCCTATTGGAGACGGATCTAAACGGGGAAGATACATAACTTCGTAGTTAAATACGATTGTGATGCCATGCAGACATTTGCTGCACGGTTACATGACAGTAAAGGGTATTCACCCTTTGGGGCGACATAACAACGAGTCTATGTTCTATTTCACTACTGTCTGTTTGAAAAAAGTCTGTTGGTTCTTTGTTATAATTAAACATTCCGATACATGTTCATTGTGCGGGTCAAGCCATGTTAGTGAAAAACAACAACAACTGATGATTACTTTTGTTACTTACTTGGGTACCGTTAAAGGTCCCCGTTATGTAGACGGGTGCTTGTGGTCCACCTTGTTTGTCTTTTGGGACTTCAATATCGGTATCACACCTATCTTGGATATCGATTACCTAAAACAAAAAAAACATGCATAACATCGAAATTTCTTGCATAAATTAACATTGTGTAATCCATAAAGTTTAATTTCACGTCAATACAGTGCTTAATATGTAGCTTTGTTGCGGATTGCTAAATGTGAATCATCTCCTTTTACTAACTAACTTGTTAATCGTTAAACATGTAACACCCAGGTTCCAGAGACCACCATATCACCTTTTGCTGGGATACAAATAAGCGCAAAAACATGGAACAACTAGTATCATAGGAAAAATTTCGGTGACAATGCTATAGAATTAGTTTGGAGGTACTAAACTTAAAGACGAATTCACTGAATGTGTGCTCCTGAATGGGTCTGAGTTATCTCATACCTTACTTAAGTGCAAAATGTCGGTCGCATAAGGTACAGGAAAAATACATCCGGCAGTTCCTTCCTCTGGGTTCATAATATTTGTGGATTGTTTCTGTCGATCTTTTTGTTTAGAAAACGGCAAACCGAAATATGACTTGGAACCCGGTAACAAAACAGGGCGCCACACAACAAACATTATGAACAAAACAAAACTAAACCAAATGCGTCGAATGTTCCTAATGCAGATTTTCCTTTATCACACAGATAAAAAAACGTTAACTTTCATTACGTGTGAAATTAATAGCAAAACCTGAGCTCTCACTGTAGTCTGCCAAAAAAAGATAACCCAAGGATAACCAACTTTTTTTCGCTCCTCGTTAAAGTAAGAATCTTTTATAGCCAGTACATCATGGCACATGACGATATCATATATATCTCAAAACAAGTAAACACACACTTACATGTGTGTGAAACAACTCCAGACCCAAGCAAAGGGGCAAAAAGTCATATTTTTATTTATGTCAGTAAAATACTGTTACGGAATCTAATTGCACAACACAATTTTGGGACTGAATTGAAACGGATTTGAACATCTTTGCAGCCAGCAAGTAATAAGAGTACAAAAGATATTTGGTAGTCAAAGTAACAGCATATTAAAGTACTAAATCCGTTATTACCACTTGTCCTTTTTTACCAATAATCCGTCCCAAACTGCTACCTGGCACCATGTACTCTGTTCTGAGTTTACCATCACAGCCGTAAGTAGACTTCCCATTTCCGCGGGACATCCCAGGTCGCATCGCTTCTTGCAGTTTGGAAAAGACACACAACTGCACCTAAATGAAAAAACGTACAACGATTGAAATAGCCTTTAAAAACCTCTTTGTTAGATCTTTGCAAGTTTATAAAACAAATATATCTAGGAGGTCTAAAGTAAATCCTAATTCAGCTCATCGTGCGCAACTGTGCTCTAGAGCCCAAGGTATTACACTTTCTAGAATTCACAAGCCCCTGATCTGTGACCTTGGAAAGTACTAAAACTCTCCCTGTCCTTTAAAGTATCGCTGTTAGACGCAGCTTGTTACGTTCTTAATGTTATTTAAGGCAAAACTTGGCAGCGTCAAATTCAAATAAAACAAGCAAAAGCAAACGATAGGTAGAATATTAAACACCCGTCAATTAAAACCCTTATTAAGCTTTGCTGAAAGAGCGATTCTACTTACAAAAAATATCTTAGTACGATATAGCAGACATGTTTTATTTACCTTCCACTGGGCCTCTGGTATTCCAATAATCTCAACCCGACTTTCACCACCTTCCTCTCCTTTAATTACACGAACCTGTTGGGCCTGACTGAATTCCTTTACTCTGTTAATAAAAAGGCCCTTTTTCCCAATAACTGCACCTACTGCTTGTGTGGGAATAATAACTGTACAATGCTCCACCTAACAGAAAAATTTAACACAAAATTTTAACAATAAACAAAAATTCAAAAGGTGCTGTTACATTACAACAATTAAGCCAGCTGGGGATATACTATAAATTGTAGGTAACAGAGATTATGACGTGACGAATCAAAACTTTTGAATATGTTACGTGGTTCAGTGACCTCCATTTATATGATTCCGTGGTGTGATTCACACTCTTGTAGCCCTTGCCTCCTTGCCTCCAACCTCGGCTTTTTACGCCTTTACGATGAAGTGGAGGAAAAGCTCACAATCCACGGCACCTCTGCAATCCGACAAGACAAAGCACTTAGTGACAGCGAATATAGTATTGGACACTTTCTAAAAAATGCTTTGTTTTCAAAATCCTAAACAGGTTGTTGATGAAAGACGTTGCACCAGCATTCTTTTGATACGTCAGTAGATAGCCGGTGCATCGTTTCACTGTCTCGTGTAAACAAGCATGTGAAAGGACCAGCTGCTAGAATAAGCTCAAAAATCAGTGACAAGGTAAGACTTGCGGCTTAGGATATTCACTTTCACTTCTTACGCAAAATCGTAAAATTACACAATGTTCTCCGAGGTTCATAACTCGGACCAATGTCACAAAATCCTCTTTACACACTACAATATTACTTTGACCACGAAATACTAAGTATATTTTTAATGCTTTGCGTGGCTTTTAGGTCAAATTGCGAGTGTATTTATAAAGAATTCTATTCACATAGTATATTCTACAACGAACGGTTGCATTCTAAAGCTTCCAACTATAGTTGCCAATAACCCTAGTCATTACTTTTTTTTAGATTTAAAGTCACTTTCCCCAGTAACTGGGGCTCAGACAATGCCCTTCACATGGACTTGGATCTGGCGGTGAGGAATTTCTTGGCCGGATACCCTTCCTGACGCCAACCAATGGGTTTTTCTTTTGTGAATTTCCAAAGTCGCCCGCTCGGGGAATCGAACCCTGAACTCTTGGTTACGGTACAGTTGCACTAATCATTAAGCCATGGCTTCTACTTCTTCCTAGTCACTATTGACATCATAAAATGAAACTGATAAATAGTAACATCTATCGTTGGGAAACTACAATACATTACAAAATTACGTCAAAACGATGTTTACTTAATAGCTTAACAAATTCAACATGGGTGCTTGTAACACAGTTGCATCTTAAAAGTAAAATCTATCGCACTCGTTATTTACTGTTTCCAACGCTCCTAAAATGGCCTGCAGTATTAAAACTACTGTAACTGCCATGCACGACAATACTGTTACACGAAAAATCCCACCGTGTTAAATATATTTCCAACTTTGTTTCAGTAGGAAAATGTATTCCCAAAACGTTTAATGCCTGGCCGGCATCTACTGGAGTATTGTTATCGAGTAAAAAACGTTATAACGCTTTATCAGAATTATGCAATCGCCTCGTTCCTTTGCAACTCTTTCTCTCCGTGCTTAAAGGTTATGTAAACTCGCTTCAAAACAATGTTCTGCCTTAAAGAGCAAAACTTTTGTCTCCCACCAAGTTTTATACTAATCTCTCTCTATTCCAGCGTTACCAAACTCCCTTTTCAAAACTGGTTTATCCCGACGGGAAAAAATCAGTAGTTCTATTACGCTGATTTAAATATTTCCAAAAACATTATTGAAGTTTATTGCACTTACTATGTGTTGTGAATGGTATGGAACGTATGAATTAAACTGCGAGTAGCCCTGTGGGTATGCTCCAAGTATCCCAGGAAGGCCATTCATACTCATACCTGGGCCACCGTAATGAGTGAATGGAGTCATTCCCTAACGAATCAGAAGTCAATTAAACAATTATTACACGCTACCATATAAATTGCTGTTTGCATTGTAGTTTACATTTTGGAAGAACGTAGAGAATCAATAGTTATAAAAGACATCGGTTTAAAAGTAAAAGCGGGTTTTTACAAGTGCTCATAGCAAAAGAAAAAAAGCCTTACGCTGTCCTCCATCTTTACATCTCTACATAAAAATCGCCATCAACATGATATATTCGAAAATATTTTCGCGTTTTTCACAAAATCACTCCCCTTTATAATAATGAAAAAACAGCTCGTAAATTTCTAATAACTGTAGGTGTTCTAGAAAACCTACCAATGTCATTCATGACTGCAGCAAAATGTAAAAACTCTTCCCATTACCATTGTCATTCGAATCGAATTCAAATTTATTCATTTGCACTCCAAATATAAACCTAACGATATACAATGCATAACACTGTAATATTTCAAACTAAAGTAATGCCTTCCCTCGCTAAATCCGACCTCGAATAAACGCCTCTTTCTAGGAAAGCCCGAATTAAATCTTCATTGTATGATGACAATCAGGTCCAAAATACTATAGAGGAACAAATCTCAGCTGATCATGGCATCGAATTGATCAGCCTTTCAGTTTCAGAAAGACGATCTGTTTACCATTTTCAGACACAAAATCTGTGCCTCATTCAGATAAACACACCCCTGTTTATGGCCTTCTTTTCCCTTTACTGCTTATCTGTTCCTTAAACAGGCTATCTGAAGCCATTTTGTTAAATCCGCTTAACTTTTAATGGCCAACACCCTATATTGTGCGGTGAATGACTTCGATGTCAGGGGCCTTTAATACCTTAATGCTTAATTCAGAGGATGGGGGATCGATTAGTCTGCGAGTAAAATAATACAGAGCCACGCTCGTGAATGTCAAAAGCGGAAATAACAGTATTGTGCTAAATCCGTCTATGGCATCCCTAAATTAACAACATATTACACTGTGCTATTAACTAAAGTTTTAGCCTTAAATGATATTTTTTCTCTTACCATAGCATTTGGCATCCCGTACCCTCCTCTCTGCATGAGAGGTGGGGGAGCTCCTTGCAAGAAGTTAAAAACACCAGCACTTGGATACATACTGTTCTGCAAAAAAAAATATTATAGAGTAACATAGTAAAGCCGAAATATTGGAATTTAATATACATCAGTGTAATTTTCAATTCCAATGCCTCAACCTTAATGACTGGAAAGTTAAAATCAGAATTGCTCTCCGAAACAAAATACAATGACATCAAAAAAAAAGATTTGGATGCCGTGTTTAAAAAGAGCGCAGGTTTTCTCTTGATTGACGGGACTTGGTACCCTCAATCAAGAGAACTTCAAGGCTTTAATCTAACTGTTACGATGCCTCTTTACCCACGATGAAAAGGAAGGTGGTATTTACATAAGCTACAAAAACCACACCACAAAAAATCCACCACCAACCCCCCACCCCAAAACCCCATCAAACAATATAAGTACTGGGATGGGAATGGGCCTAAGCCATTTAATGATATAGTTTAATTAAGGTCACAGCTATCTGAACAGTGAATACCCTTTGACCAATGTAAATACAACTCTGGATTCACCTGCAGGAACGGTAAAACGCTCTCTGGAAAGTCATAGCATATGGTCTGAGCTACAAAGAATTGATGTCAGTATCCTTGGAGTAAGGATGGCCAGAACTGGTAGTCGACGCTCCATATCTGGGAATTACAATATTGATTCCACAAGACGGGACGAATGTTACGACAAAGAGGCTGGTCTGATAATGATTGAGGTATATAAAAATATCCTAGACTGGCAGGGCGTAAACGAAACTCTTGAAGCGAGGCTCAAGTCAAGACATGCAAATATTACAGTAAGGATCTGGGGATTGGATCATTGCCTGGCCATGCAAATACAGACTACCTTATACAAACACATGTCCCAGTCGAAGGAAGCTAGTAAACAATACAGAAAAAAAGCACAAAGGATATTTTCCTGCATCTATCTAAACAATACGACTCACTTATTCATACGTTGTACCATGGGTAAATAGCACCATTGAACATTAAGGGTTTGAAATATTGATTAACTGCCTAAACCACCTACAACTGGTCTAACCTGCTATATTTAACTCTCGTCATCTCTGCAACAAATAAAAATCAAATCGCGCAATCTGTTTTACCTGCATAAGTTTCTTCATATCTTGATCTAAGGATTTTCTTAATTTTCGGCTAATTTCCTCTTCTGCAGCAGCTATTACATCGACAGTACCTTCTATTGTGATAACTCTTTCATTACTAAATAAAGGTTCTTGTCCAAAGGGGCTTGGTCGGTATTCCTCAAACCTAGTGGAAAACATTATTAACATAAACATTACTATTCCATTTTTATTACAAGTGTACTGGGAAAATGAGAAAAACAAAATCACGTATTCATATATAAATACATGTCTATAACCGTAACCACAAACAAATGTACTGTCAAAATCCACCCACATGTAATAACTTCACTTTCCGTTCCAATATTATTCCTGGGAATGCAAAGGAAACAAAGTTAAAACAACATGCCAGCTGCTTAATTTTCTGTGCAATTTCTTCCATTTTAAGAAGTTAGCAGCACCATGACACAAAATTTGGCTTCTTATCGGAGGTGAATTATTTCACGTTGCCATTCTTTAAAAATATGTAAATGGGGAAGGTCCTGATGCAATTCTATAACTTACATTGTATGATCCTACAACAGGAAATGGCTCAAAAACAAGCAATCCACTACACCGCCAACTGTAACTATTCCAAAATATACACCGTTGATTTAGGCCAGAGCAACCAATCTTTGTTAAATCAGTAAATCAGGTAACGTCTTCGCCACCAAATGCGCCAATAAAAAAGGAAATGTGATTTTACAAGTAACCAAATAGGAAGTTAGGCGACCACTTCACAACTCCACCCCTGGGGTGTTTGTGGTCTATGTGGCTTCGGATATCACCTACACTTTACCCCACAAAGTCAATTAAGTTGTGATGTCTGAAAGTTTGTTAAAAAAACCCTCAAGTAGTGGTGTTCCTTAACTCCCTAACCATCTGATATCATCATGACTGTCCTCTCTCCAGGAAGGTTATGACTGATTAGGGCTAGAAATATTAGAAACTTTTTTCTTCTATCTGCTGATTGTCTGACAACAAGCTGGTTTTCTTTTGTATCTCGTAGAATATATTACTGCAGATGGAAAAACCGCAAGGGCCCAGCCTGCCAAAACAGCCATTGTCGCTGTTCATTGTGCAATCTGGCGGGAAATTAAAAAACCCCTGCAATTACTTCATTTAATCACTATAATCATAACTTAATCAGTGTAATTATTACGTCCAACATCGTATGATGGTTTTAACATATGCTCCAAGCTTCCACATAAAATTTGGTTTCATTTGAGGCAGCGACCTCAGTTTGCGCCAATTCTGAGGTTGTTTTTTGTTGCGGCCCGAGTAGGTCGAACAATAGCAAGCCCGAAACGTCCAAGCAATTTATTTTTCGCGAGAAAATCAATCCCACCATGAAGCAGACCATTGTTATGATTAATCAAGTAAGAAGGCCGGGCATTATTATGGTTGACACGAAACAGGAGGAAATAAAGATAATTAATATTGCAATTCCAGGTAATTGTAGGATTAAGATCAAAGAACAAGAAGAGCTGGAGAAGTATGAACAATTAAAGGAAGAAATTGGGAGGCTGTGGAATACGACGAAGGTGACAATAATCACTGTTGTGATTAACGCACAAGGATGTATATCACATTGTTTCGACAGTTAATGGAAAAGACTGGAACAGAAGTAAAGTTAGTGGTAAAAAAGAAAGAACTCTTGGGAAAAGCAAGAATTTTAAGAATGGCATCTGTGTAAGCCACAAGGCATGATAGAGTGAGTCGTTTATCAGCTTGTTGCAGATGGTTCGCGTGGACTAGAAATTCCACGTAGCGACAAATGGCACAGAATATCCAGCTACCTGGCAGTAAGGGTAAAAAGCAATCTTAATGAGATGAAAACCAGAAGAAAATCATACCGCCTCCTCCGTCGCGTGGGTCAACAGGGGACGCGTCCCTCAGGGCTAGGCCTGCCCGAGGTCGAAAAGTCTGCTACTGAGCCTAACTCTTCCCCTAACGAAGGCCAACATGGTCACCAGGAAGGGAGAAATCCCACTCCTGGCCATGCTGGATCACCACCTAATAACACTCGAAAAAAAAAAAAGAGGAAAAGATGGACACGGGAAGAGTACAAGGAAGTAGTTATGTATTGCTTTTAATTTGCACTTGAAAATTCAGAGACAGATAACACTGAAGATACTTTTATTCTCTGGGGTACGCGTAATAGTGATAGTAAAAAAATTGAAAATCTTAATGCTAATTAACTGGCAAATGTCAGATGATATATTATGCGCGAAAAGAAATTGACAGATGTTGAACTTTCAGATAAAAAAAAGGGGTTTCTAATGATGTTAGAATGCACAGCTCATACGGCTGTAAAGACCTGCTACTGATAAATAAAATGATACTGGAAAATGCGAAGTCACAATACAAACATTTAAGTACGGCATGGATAGACTATAAAAAGGAGTTTAATAGCGTCCCCCATCCTTGGATCTTACGTTGTTTACAACTGTTTAAAATCTCTCCAATTTTGATTAATTTTCTAAAAATGTTGATGACTTTATGGCAATCCAACCGTTTTCTTTCCCAGTCTAATGGCACATTGACGTCTCATGGATTGCGGATTAAGTGTGAAATTTTCCAGGGGGACTCTCTTTCTCCGCTTTTACTTTGCATGGCACTAATACCCCTCTCCCAAATGTTAAACAACACTACATATGGACATAAGATCAATGATAAATAATAAATCACCTTTTTTATACGGATAATTTGAAATTATATGCTCGTGGTTATGATGATGAACTGTAAGAGTTATTAAAAACTGTAAAGGCTTTTAGTGATGACATTAGGATAGAGTTAAGGCTGGATAAATGTGCTAAAGTAAGTTTTTAGCGTGGAAAATTGGTGAGTACACATGTTATACTAGACGGTAAGTCTGTAATATAGGAACTAGATCAGGAAGAGACGTACAAGAATTTTGGTATTAACGAAGGAGACGGCATACAGCATGCCAAAATGAAAGAAAATCAGAAAAGAATATATTAGGAGGGTGAGATCGATTTTGAAGACTGAGCTTACTTCTAAAAATAAAATAACTGCAATCAACTTTTTAGCTATACCAATTGTAACTATAGCTTCAACGTGATAAATTGGAATCTTTCTGAGTTGAGGAGGCTAGATACTAAAATTCGAAAATATTTTCCGTGCAATAAAATGCACAATTCTACTTCTGATGTAGAGCGTTTGTACGTAAGCAGAGCGGCGGAAAAGGTATGATACAATTAGAACTTTCCTATAAAAGTACTATTGGTCTTTTACAATATCTAGATAACGCAGTTGATTGGGAGTTTACCATTGGTTAACATACACGAAAATACTAAAAAAATTACACTCAGTTGTCAAAGAAGCAAATACGTTTTCACGTGAACTACAAGTCGATCCAGACACAGGTAAGACCTTATCATCAACGGCAATAGCACAAAAAAACCCCGAAGAAAATAGCAAAACATTCTGGTATGAAGAAGAATGAAAATTAATGGTGTGAGAAACCTCTTCACGGACAGTTTGTACCTCGTTACAAGAATGCTGATGTAGATGAAAAGGCAACCCATCCGTGGTTACGTAGCTCCGGACTGAAGGGGGAAACAGAGGGTTTTATTCTGGCTGCCCAAGGCCAAAGCCTCTTCACAAAGCCTCTTCACACGCAACTATCAGGCTAATGTTTTACACAACGGATCTAACTCTAATTGTAGGTTCTGTGAGGAAAAGGTCGACACAGTAGACCACCTTGTTTCCCGCTGCTCTGTCCTTACACCTAATGAGTACAAAAACCGGCATGATGGGGTTGGGCAATACCTCCAGTGGAAGCTATGCAAGCATTTTTCTGTAGAAACCAAGAGTAACTGGTACGAACACCATCCAGAGCCAGTTAAAAAAAGGGAAAGACCACAATTCTGTGGGACTTCTCTGTGCATATTGATCGGACAATACGGGCTAATCGTCCAGACGTAATTGTCAAGGACAGGAAGAACACTATCTGCCTGCTTATCGATACGAGTGTTCCTTCAGATAAAAACGTTTCCTCTGAAGTGTTTGAAAAGCTATCCAAATATAAAGATCTAGAAATAGAAATAGAAAAAATATGGCATCTCAAAACCCAAACCATCCCAGTTATTGTTGGTGCCCTTGGCCTGATCAAGAATGGAACACAAGCATATCTGGAAAAGATCCCAGATGAACCATCACTGCAAGAAATCCAGAAAATTGTTATCAGTAGCATATCACTAGCAAAACAAGGTCCATGATGAGTTAATTGGAAATGTTAGAAAGAGTAATGGTGACATACCGAATGCAGGGGAAAGTAGAACCTTCCGGAGTGAAATTTGGAACGTAGGGAAAGAGCATAACAATGATGCTGATTGGTTGAATAGTCTGAAAGAGGAAATGGTGAATGTTGAACAGCGGAATATTATAATTGATAAAGATATGGTTATAAAGCAATGCAGAAAAATGCCAAATTGGAAGGCACCCGGGCATGACGGAGTGCAAGGGTTCTGGATAAAGAAACTTAATAGAGTACATGAAAGGATAGCTAGTCAGTTAAACGATATTCTTGATGGGACAAAAGAATTACTAGCTTGGATGACCTATGGAAGAACAGTGTTGTGTAAGAAGGAACCAGGAAAAGGAAATGCTGTCGAGAATTTCAGACCAATAACCTGCCTTCCACTGATGTGGAAGCTGCTAACTGGTGTTATTTCGGAAGAGATGTATTGTTTTATGGAAAGCAAAAATTTGCTTCCGGAAGAGTAAAAAGGTTGTAAGAGAAAGAGCCGAGGCACAAAAGATCAGCTACTTATCGATAAAGCAATACTAAAGGACTGTCAGAAGAGGAAGACGAATCTAGCTATGGCGTGGATTGATTACAGGGAAGCCTATGACTTGGTTCCACATTGCTGGATTCTAGAATGTCTTAATATGTTTGGTATTGCTAACTACATTAGGAGCTTTATGGAGAAAAGTATGAAACGATGGAAACTCCTGTTAACTTCAAATGGGTCTGAACTGTGTGAAGTAGATGTAAAAAGAGGTATCTTTCGAGGAGACAGTCTTTCCCTGCTGATATTCGTGATGTGCATGATCCCACTGTCTCTTGTCTTGAGAAAAGTGAATGCATCATATGAATGGAGTAAGAAAGAATTCAAGTTGAACCACCTCCTCTTTGTGGATGATCTTAAATTGTTTGGAAAGAGTGAGGATCAAATTGATAGCTTAGTACAAACAGTTTTTGTATTCAGCAAGGATATTGGCATGGAGTTTGGCTTTAAAAATGTGGAGTGATTATTCTTAAGAGAGGGAAGTTGATACGTCTGACGGAATTCATTTGCCTACGGAAGATATTATGAAAGAGGTAGATGATAATGGGTATACCTATCTTGGAATTTTAGAGTTAGATGAGATTAAACAGAAACATATGAAACTTAAGGTAGTAGCTGAATATAAAAGACGGTTGAGGTTGGTGTTAAAATCTAAATTAAATGGTAAGAATAAGATCCAAGCTATTAATACCGGGGCAGTTGCACTCTAACACATGGAGCAGAAATCATAGATTGTAAAGTTGATGAGGTGAAGAAGTTAGATAGAAGGACGAGAAAGACCTTAACGATGTATGGGGCTCTACATCCTAAGAGTGATGTTGATCGGTTATACTTAAAAAGAAAAGACGGCCTTATTGGGATTGAAGCATATGTAAGATTGGAGGGAAACAACTTAGGTTCATATGTTTGTGAGTCAGATGAGTTGCTTTTGATAATAATAATTAGAACCGAAAATTTGGTAGAGAAAGAAGAATTTAAAAGACAAAATCAAACTAAACTAAAATTTAAGTGGCATGAAAAAAGAATGTGTGGGCAGTTCGATCGTGAAATGCCTGAAGAAGTAGATAGAAAATTGTCTTGGAAATGGATTGCCCATAGTGACTTTAAAGTACAAGGAGAAGCAACGATATTTGCGGCACAAGAACAGGCACTCAGAACAAACTATATTAAACATAAGACCTACAAAACAGCAGAAAATCTGATGTGCAGAATGTGTGGTGAAAAGGGTGAAATTGTACAGCATATAATTTGTGTGTGCAAAAAGCTTGCTCAACGGGATTACAAGAGAAGACATGATAACACTGCTAAACTAATCCATTGAAAATTATGTGAGAAATATGGTCTTGAAAGGAAGGAGAAGTGGTATGAGCACTATCCGGAGGGAGTAGTTGAAAATGATAACATGAAATTAGTTTGGGATATTAACATACAATGTGATAAAGAAGACTTGATCTAATTGTGGTTAATAAGAAAAGCAAACCTTGTATCATTATCGATNGTGAAATTGTACAGCATATAATTTGTGTGTGCAAAAAGCTTGCTCAACGGGATTACAAGAGAAGACATGATAACACTGCTAAACTAATCCATTGAAAATTATGTGAGAAATATGGTCTTGAAAGGAAGGAGAAGTGGTATGAGCACTATCCGGAGGGAGTAGTTGAAAATGATAACATGAAATTAGTTTGGGATATTAACATACAATGTGATAAAGAAGACTTGATCTAATTGTGGTTAATAAGAAAAGCAAACCTTGTATCATTATCGATGTTGCTGTACCAGGAGATTGTAGGGCACATGATGAGGAACAGGAAAAGATTGAAAGGTATCAAAAGCTAAAAATTGAATTAAAACGGCTTTGGTCACTGAAGAATGCTAGTGTTGTACCAATTGTTGTTGGAGCTTTAGGGTTAGGGTGTGTAAGCAAAAATTTCAAGAGATGGACTGACATGAAAAATATTGAGTTAGACATTGGTATGGTACAAAAGACAGCCTATTAGGAACAGCTAGGATTCTTAGAAAAGTTTTAGAAATCTAAGGAGAAAGAAACCTCTTGGACTTTGGCTGCTAGTTGTGGTTAGTCCAAGAGGAATAAAGTGGCATTAAGAGCGGCCTGTGCGAATGCTATAAACTAAGATAAAAATAATAACAATAACCCGACCTGATATTAGAAGACAAAGAAAAGAAGAATATCTGGATTTGCGATATGGCTTGTCCACAGCAACAAAATATTGCAACAAAACGATTGGAAAAACTGACAAAGTAAAGGCAACTGGACTTCGAAACAAGAGAGAGACGTCCAGGATACAATGTTATGGTTGTGCCCTTTATAATTGGTCCTCTCGGTGGCGGAATGCGTCAAATCGCGAAAGACATAGGAATGATTTTCGACATTTTGGAGAGCAGAGACACGATACAAAAGACTATCTGCGAAATGCAGAAAACGACCCTTATGGACAGTGAGACCACAGTCAGAAAAGTACTGTCAGGTCTCATTCAAGACACAGATGAATGATTTTATTTTTTAGTTGTATTTTTGTGCAATAGTGACCGTTCAAAGTGCGAAACTTGTTTTTAATTGTAACTAGCAAATTTGGTAGTTATATTTGAGGGCTATTTTCCTGTAGTGGCTTTATCAAAAGAAATAATAATAATAATAAATGGGTAAACGGAAAGTGCCCAGACCAGCAGGTTGCCAGGCAATTCCTCAGGAAGCAGCGCCCTGCCCTAATCGAGCTGGGTAAACCTGGCGAAACAGTGGGAAAAGTAGAATTTGCCTCAACTGGCCGGCTAAACTCAGAACTGCATAGTACGGCTGGAAAGGAACATTGAGACTGATAAGTTAAAGATTCTCTGGGGTTTTAAAATACAGGCCGACATTCGACTTATACATAATAAACCAGACATCACGGTCCTCTCGAAAGATACCCAGGAATATCTGATTATTAATGTTAATTGTCAAGGTGACCACAGAGTGATACAAAAAGAATGCAAAAGATCCTAACCTACTCTGGTCTGAAAATTGAAACCCAACGTATGTGAAATGTTAAAGCAACTGTCATCCCAATCATAATTGGAGCTCTGGGAAGTCTTCTACCCAGATTGAAAGGATTTCTGGAGCAATTGAACATTGAGCATGGTATTGCAACTGCACACATTTTGCGAAGCGTTTTCAGTATCTAAAACACTTTCAGTGTCTCAAGTTAAATGAAACGGACCTGATGTTAGGATGAAAATGCCGGAGGTTAACACCCATACTGTGCGAATAATAATAATAATAATAATAATAATAATAATAATAATAATAATAATAATTGTTCTGAAGGGCTGAGTACCGAGTTCTTACTTTGTTACTTAGTCCTAAGGTCTTGGGTGAAGCCTCGCTACGGAGACCGTTTTAAGCAGAATGGGTCACCTAAACTGGGAAACCTAAACAGG
>RDPX01000039.1:359632-397115 GCA_003991215.1 Morbakka virulenta | reverse complement strand
AAAATATCATCAGAATGAACAAGTGGTAAAAGGGAGGGAAATTATGCCGAACTGTATTAGGTCTCATTCTCATTTTAAAGATACTAAGAGACCCATCAAGGATCTGATCATACTTTTTTCTTCTTCTTCTTCTTTCTCTTTCGGCTGCTCCCATCAGGGGTCGCCATAGCGGATCATGCATCTTCATTTGGTACGGTCCTCAGCGTCCTCTCTTCTCACTCCCTGCACCCTCATGTCCTCTTCAATTGCATCCATGTAACGTCTCCTTGGTCTTCCTCTTTTCCTTCTCCCAGGCAGATGCATCTCTAACATTCTTCTTCCGATATAGTTCTCTTCCCTTCTCATCACATGTCCAAACCATCTAAGTCTTGCCTCTCTTTGTTTCAATCCTAATCTTCTAACATGTGCTGATCATACTTTTTAAAGACATATTAAAACTCCTAGAAAAAAATCTTATACAAAAGACTTTAGAATTCTTTCTAAGTAGTAAGTCAAATATAGCCTCTTTTCAGCTTGGATAACAAAGCCATCTGTTTTATTATGTATTATAGTGTCAAAACTGGATAATCCAAGTCTATAAAACAAAAACCAAAACCCAAAATGTAGAAAAAGCTGTCAGGAGGATTGGCTTAAAGCTTTTATCTTGGACCTCTGTGATTTTTCTCATTCCAAAACAATACTAACAAAATGAGCAACAACATAAAACCAAGTCTTTGATTTAAAATCCACCATCAGGTAATAAACCACTATTTTGCTTTTGGAAATTAAAATGCTTGGAAAATTTATCTCTAATGTCTAAAAAGTCTTTTATGAAGTACTTTTAACAATAAATAAGTTTAGTTTTTTATATATGTTTTCAAATACTTTTGGCTCAAAACTTCTTCAATAAGTACTGTGATTTTGAAGTTTAATCTGGCACAAAAATAAAAAAAAGAAATATACTTAAATAAAGCTAGTGGGGGTAAGTCGAGGCTGTCAGCTGCCAGTTCTACTTGGGCTTCGGAAATCAAGGGTCGTGTGCTGGCAGTAGTAGAAAGGGGTGTGTGTTATGCAACACAGCGATTCAGTCGGGTGGCAGTTGTGTACTAGTTCAACCTGGGCCTTGGCAACCAGTGTGTGTGTGTGTGGGGGTGGGGGTACACCCCTGACTACCGAGAAGCTCTTAGCCTCTCCACATCCAAGGACCACTGTGCATGGTGAAGAGCCACATCCTACTCAAGGTGCCATAAGAATCCTACTGGGCCAATGGTACCTTTCACATGATGTCAGACAGAGGGACAATTTATTGTCAATGGCTGAGATCACCTTGCTTAGTTAGCAAGCTACTGCAACTAGATGAATACTGCGTCTTGGCTGTGGTACTGGGGATTTGTTACTTCTTTCCTAGTCATAGTGCTAAGTTGGTGTTAGGAAGGGCATCCAACTATGAAATTTTTTGCTTCAATCAAACTATGGCTGTTCTTAGTAAGTTTGCACATGATGGGACTGGATACTCAGTTGATGATGTCATCAACAGTAGGATTGGATGTGGGTCAACCAGATCATCGCATGTATACATGCAGAATCCATGCAAAATCCCACAATTGAAGTTCAAAGTTGCCACATTGAATGTTGGGGCACTATGTGGTAGATCAAATGAGGTGGTAGAGGCTCTTTCTAGGAGAGGTGCATCTGCCAGAATGATTTCTGGGAAAGACTCCAGATACAAACTCTTTTTGATTGGTAGCAATGAAGGTATGGGTGGTGTTGCTGTACTCCTTGCTGAGAAGTGGGTGGATAAGGTGTTTGAAGTCAACCCTGTTTCTGACCGCATTATTGTTGTCAAGCTTGTCATCAATGAGACCATAGTTTCGGTTGTCTCAGTCTATGCTCCGCAGATTGGCTTATGTAAAAATATTACAGATTCTTTCAATGATGAGCTTCACACTACTGTTGCAAAGTTCTCATCTGAAACTTGGTTCATCTGTGGTGACTACAATGGGGACATTGGGAAGTATGCAAATAGCTTCGAGGATGTGCATGGTGGGCATGATTATGGTGAAAGGAATGCTGAAGGTGAATGCATCCTTGAGTTTGCAGTAGCAAAGAAACTTGTTGTTGGCAACTCTCAGTTTCTGAAGAGGGATAGTCATTTCATCTCTTATCAATCTGGTAATGTATCTAGCCAGATTGACTATATTTTTTTAAGGAAAGAGATTTGAAGTGGTTCATAGATGTTAAAGTCATTCCAAGCGAAGAATGTGTTACCCAACACAAACTTGTAGTATGAGATATGTTGCTTAAAACATCACCTGACAGAAAGAAGAAACCATTTGTCCCCAAGCTCCGTTGTTGAAAGCTGAAAGACCCTGATGTGAACAAGACTTTATCACAGACTTTTGCCACAAACCTTGTCAATGTTAGCTCTGTCGACAGCTCTGTTCATGGGATTTGGGCTAGACTTAAAACCACTCTGCTTAACACAGCGGATGAGGTGTGTGGGAAGTCACAGAAAGGGGTATGGAGAAAGGAAACTTGGTGGTGGAATGATGAGGTGGAAGCTACTGTATCAGAGAAAAGGCACCTGTGGAAAGCGTGGAAGAATGGTGGTAAAAAGGAGGATTATCTCAGTGTTAAGAGGGCCTCCAAGCGAGCTGTGTTCATAGCTCGAATGAAAGCAGAAGAATCCCAGTTCTCTCACATTCCTGAAAATGATCCACAGCTTTATCATTTGGCCAAGCAAATACGTAAAGAAAACCAGGATGTTGTTGGTGAGAAATGCATTCGTGACAATGCTGGAAATCTCTCTTTCAGTGGTGATGCCTGGAAGCAGCACTACGAGAAACTATTGAATGTAGAGTTTCCTTGGCCTGACTCAGTTACCTCCAGTTGCACCAGTTCATGGACCACCAATTTTCATTACATCTTAGATGGTTTCTGCCTCAATCCATAAGATGAAACAGAATAAAGCTCCTAGTCCTTCAGGTATTGTTGCTGAAATGCTTAAGGTAGCCCCTGATCGCTGTAAGACACTTCATCATCTATAAAATATACAGTTTTCCATGTCGTCAATTTACATAAGAAAATTTAAAAATACCAAGTCTGACACTAATTTTAAAATGTTTATAATTATTTTATTGCTGGTTGAAAGACATTGTTTAAAATATTATTTTCAAATTTCTTAACACAAATAAATTTTGATCTTTACCTGCAAGGGTACTGTTCTATTGGTGGAGACTGCTGGGCTGGTTCATTATGGTAAGTTCTCCTAACTTTTCTTCCTTTGTAATTTCTGTCTCTGTTACCCTGAAAAAAAATTAATACTGCTTTCAGAGATGAAAAACGTTAAACTCTTAAAAAAATCAAAGATGTTTAATGCCAAATTCTAATGTTAACTTTTAATCCTGTGACCTATGCTATTGAGATCAACATAACTGCTTAAGATTGCATGGTATTACTATTCAAGATATCTAAATCACCTTTAGCATCTACATCCAAGCACCTTACTAATGTTATTCTTTGGCCCTCCCTCAGCACTGCACTTTATTCCCCATTTCATGATAGTTAAGGCTCTGAAGATCAAGATGTCTACTACGCAAGCCAATGCAATTAGCTTTTACTAGTTGCTGGTATGGGTGAACACTTAAGACACATGTATTATTGTATTAATACATGTTAACATCTAGGAAATAACTGGACCTTTAGGATTAAATCTGAGTACTAAATTAAGGAAATTTTATCCCAAACATTTAACTGTATCAAACAGTGATATTACTATTGTACACAACTATTAAACTATCAACTGCCAAAACTGTTTCAAAATAGTATTATTTTCTGTCAGCATATAAATTAAAGTATATACAAAAATAATTAGAACTTCCACTCCAGATAGTTGACTAACTTTGGGGTTCCTGCTGAACAAATTTTAGAAATAAAAAATGACAGTAAAAATACATACCAACAAAGTCTGCAATTTTGTTCAAAATTCTATGGGTAAGCTAACATAACTCCACTTTCCTCACATTTATTAAGTCTACGTGCATCACTCTTGGGGTTGGTGGGTGCTGAAGTGCTTCGGAGCCTTTTCAGGGCCATACGGATAAAAATCATTTCCTAACACCAGTACATTTAGGCTATAAATCTGTTTGCTTTAATTTATTTATATATCAAGGTTACAAAAAGGATTTAGTTACCAAACCTCTTCAAACACCAAATCAACCCCTTCTTATCTTAGCATCCCCTCCACACCTTTTGACAGGTGAAGAGGGTCTCAGAAACAACCCTGCATCTGGACTTGCTGTGATCAGACTGTGACAGTTGTCAAATCTTCTTTAATGTTGGTAGACCAGTATTTCCTTTGTCTTTCTCTGCATTGTGTACCTTCTTATATCCAACTGCAACATAACAAAGTACTTCACATTTTCTCCATACTACAAAAAATGGCCCAGTCATTGCTGGAGTTGTTTCCTCATCAGACATGACATTGGGTGCTTATGTGTGCTGTGATATATTAGTATCTGTTATGTACTTATACCACCTAATATTTAAGATGCATGAAGGGCAAGCAAGATAGAATGTCAATTTTTTCCCTTTTGGGCACCTGTTATTGGCAAAGATTTACTCCCATGGAACAGAACTGATGCAACACTGTTGCTGTAAAATTTAACCTTAGTCTGTTGTTGTTGTTTGATATATTTATAGGAGCCATAATGCCCATCTGTCCTTAGCAATTCTGGTTTCAGCTAATGAAAATTCTGGCATTCAAATTAAAGCTGACTGTCAAGAGATATGTGTAAATATTCTGAAGAGCTTGATCAACCCCAAGCAAGATTAACCTAGTCAATACTTTTGGAAATGTCAAGTACTATAGCCCTGAAGGAGACCAACCCCAGCCTTCTTGAAGTGCCAGTCACAACAATAAAACGATAAAAAATATAGAAGTAAATATAGAATCAATTATCAATTGTTACAAAGGAAAAGGAAAAGCTCTAGAAAGAGATAATTACAGAGGATTAAAGTTAATGGACCAAGTCCTGAAAGTTGTTGAAAGAGTTATGGAGAAACAAATTAGAATTGAAATAAACATCAATGACATGCAATTTGGT
Organism: Morbakka virulenta; assembly: GCA_003991215.1. Lineage (NCBI taxonomy): Eukaryota > Metazoa > Cnidaria > Cubozoa > Carybdeida > Carukiidae > Morbakka > Morbakka virulenta. Next base: position 392,031 of record RDPX01000039.1, on the reverse strand, counting down.
TTTATGCCTGGACGAGGAACTATTGATGCCATTTTTATCCTTAGACAAATGCAAGAGAAGTACCTTGGGAAGAACAAGAAGCTGTACTTTGCCTTTGTGGATTTGGAAAAAGCCTTTGACAGAGTGCCAAGAGAAGTTGTTTGGTGGGCTTTACGGAAACTAGGAGTAAGTGAATGGCTGATTAAGGTTGTTCAGGCAATGTACAGAAATGCTAAAAGTCGGGTAAGGGTCAACAGTTCCTATACTGAGAGTTTTGGTGTGGGTGTTGGAGTTCATCAGGGATCTGTAATAAGTCCACTGCTTTTTATTTGTGTTTTGGAAGCACTGTCAAGAGAGTTTCGAAAGGGTTGCCCAGAGGAATTGCTATATGCAGATGACCTGGTTCTCTCCAGTGAGACATTGGATGGTCTACTTGCTAAGTTAGAGACTTGGAAGAAGGGTTTGGAAGGTAAAGGTTTGAGAGTGAACATGGGCAAGACAAAAGTGATGGTCAGTGGTTGCAATTTAGGAAAGCCATTGGAGAAAGGAAAGTTTCCCTGTTCAGTCTGTGGGAAGGGAGTTGGGAGCAACTCAATCTATTGTGGTACTTGCAAGCACTGGGTACATAAACGGTGCAGTGGAATAAAGGGCAAACTGACAGAAACTAACCGTTTTAGCTGCAAGAGGTGCAAAGAAGGAGAGGCAACCTGTGACTTAGACCTACATAAAGTGCATTTGGAGGATGAGGATATTGAGGTTGTCCAGAAGTTTTGCTACCTTGGTGACACCCTTGGAGCTGAGGGGGGAGCTGGTGCAAGTGTTACAGCAAGGGTTAACAGTGGATGGAGTAAGTTCAGGGAGCTGATGACATTGTTAACCAGCAGAGCTCTGCCATTACCTACTAAAGGTAGAGTCTACCAGGCATGTGTACGTAGCACAATGATGTATGGCAGTGAAACTTGGCCAGTGAAAGCTGAAGATGTCAGCCGCATGGAGCGGAATGACATGAGAATGATAAGATGGATGTGCAACGTAAGTCTAAAGGACAGGCTCAGTTCTAATGAACTCAGAAGGAGATTGAATCTGGACATTATTGGCAGCTGTATGCAGAATAGGAGGGTTCGTTGGTTTGGTCATGTGGAGAGAATGGACAAGAATGCTTGGACAAGTAGATGCAGAACAATCAAGGTGACAGGAACCACTGGCAGAGGAAGACCAAAGAAAACATGGGAGGAAGTGATAAGGATGGATCTGAAAGAAAAAGGTGTCAGCAGAGACCTGGTGAAGGATAGGATAAATTGGAAGTCAATTTCAAGAAATCGTCCAACACATGCTAGCATGTAAAACGGACGTTAAACCGAATATGATGATGATGATGAATAAAGTCCATGTTCTTCTTCTTTAAGTTTCTCCCACTTTCTGCTGGGTACTTGTTTAGTGAAACAATGGTGTCCACTATGTTTTAACAAAAGGCAACTTCCTTCAATTGCCTCCATATCCTGTTTCATGTTGTCACTTTATGATCTATTTGGTCAGCCACTATTCCTTTTTCCATGTTCATAGATCTTTTTGTCACATGTTCAGCTTCTGATCTTTCCTTGTGTTCATGTCACCTCAAGTGCACCACTTCTCTCTAATAATCCTCATTCCTAAACTTATACAATTTTGACAATTCTGATCTTGTCCTTCAGGAGGAGCAGTAGTTGTAGATAGAATATATGTTACAACAGCAAATAACCTTATTACAATTTTTTGCATGAAAAAAATTGAACAGAGTTACCATCTTCAGGACTGCTATCTCAAACTCATAATACTTGCCATAAGTTTGAAGAAAACAAGATCCTGGAAATGTATGGCAAGTATTCAGTCTGTAACATACTGTTATCATCCTAAATCTCCTTTAAGACATAAAGTCAGAAGATATGTAATGATGTAATGATAATAATCAGTTACTTGAGAGAAGCAAAATAGTAGTCATATTCAGTCGTATTCAGTTTACTGCAACCAAAATATAAGTCAACAACACAACAAAGACCAATCAAGCATGTCAGTATAAATATGTTAAATGGTTTCATAAAATGGTGATGGTGATGCTCTCTTCTCTACTTTCTCACAACCATTTTATACCTCACATCATTATTCAAGCTATCAGTTATCTAAAACCAACCAACACTTTGTAAAGCTTAAGTTATTACTAACCTCTTTGTATTTTGATCCATTTTCTTGCCTGTGTGCATCAAAGAAACAAGTTGTTATTTATCTCAAGCATACATATCAATACAATACACATTGTACACATGAGTATAGACTCCATTAACAATTACCTAAAAAAGTGATAAAAATACATTATGGATACAAATTTCAAATGTATGCCACTATAACGATTAACAAATACAGGTATGTATCCCCCTTAACTCAATTTTGGCCTTCAAAAACCCACTGTCCAAAATTTTCCATGACCAGTGAATTATACAGTAAGTTGATCTGCATTCTTTGGCCAAAATATGTATTTTCTGTCTTTCTTTTCCTGTAGTGTTAGCTTGCATGTGTCTGGTACTCTTGAATATTCTTTAAGAATAAGCTGGATACACAGTGGCCCAAAACCAAAAAATGAGTTAAATTTAACTAACTACTCCACTAGACTAAATCAGTTCTTTCACATCAACCTCCTGGAAAGCCAAGTCCCTGTTCAGTTTCTCATGCAGCCTTATTCTTAACTTCACCATGTCTCTTTATGACAACACTGTTCATATCTCCCTCTTGATTGTTTTCTTGGCTCCATCAAAACTTCCTTGATCACATACTCATTTTTTTTCTCTGTGGATGGCTGTACAATCTCATTCTTGCCTCAATGGTCTTCTTTAATGTAGCTATGATCCTGTGGTATTGTACCAAATTTGAGGTGACAACACTGAAACTGGTGTGGTGATTTTACATGGTTGAGAGGCATATTGTTAAGTGGCACTGTTTACTTACTTACTCACCAGCCCTGTCACACCTCTTGACAGGTGCATAAGGCAACAGTTAGTGACCTTCATCAAGCAAGTTCCTGGGCTTCCCAACCAGCTGCATTGTGTGTTCTGCCAGCAACTGCCAGATCTTCCTTGATGTTTGCAATCCAAGTTTTCCTTGGCCTCTTCATCTCTTGCCTAAGGGCTTCCAGCTCCTTTAAAGTTGAGAAATTCACATCCAATCCATATGCAGAAGATACCCTAACCATTGGTGCCTATGTTTCTTATTAAACAAGACATCAGGTATGTTCTGGTTCTGGTATGACTCTTAATATCTAGGTTTGATATCTAGTGATACCATCTAACACCACAGATATACCATAAGCATGGTGGAAAGTATCCAGCTATTTCTCTTGAACAGATGTCAGCAGCTAAGATTTGGACTCATGAAGGAGAACTTAAGTCACACTGCTGTAATAAAACACTTTGTTAGTAAGACTGATTATGTTACATTTCCAAACTTTCTTCAAGGTCCAGAATGCTCTTCCTGCTTTGGCAACTCTTGCATTGTGCTCTTGAATGATCTTTCCATCTAAAGATATTTCACCTCCAAGGTAGGCAAATAAGTCCAAATTTTCCAGAGGTTTTCAAGTGCCACTGTGCATATTAAAAAGGAAGTTTCTGATCCCTTTGTTCCTGGTTTCCTTTCATTTTGATGTCAGTCATTCACTTGTGCAAAATGGTTGGGCTTGAAATTACTACAACCTTGCCTATTCCACTACCAAAGTACTGTCATGAAGGGTGTTTGTTTATGTTACTGACAGGAAACCAATGGGAAAACAAGTAGGAGAAACTCTGAAATTAGATGTATTAAATGAAACTGCAATTACAATCTGAGAGTTATGATACCAAATATCACTGACAGTTTTTCATCAGGAGGTACAACATTAGACACTATATTGACCAGGAGTGTTAATCAACTTTTGATGTTAATTTGAAAGCATCATAACTTTGCCAGACTTGTTATTAGACAACAGACCTCAGCATCCTTTGCAATTTCCTAATTCATACATCTCTCCAAAAAAGAAGTCCCAATAGCTTTGATGATTCTTACTTATGTTCTTGCCAACAAATCATCTTCTTTCTTTCTTTGCCCCTACATCTCTTGCACAATTCCTGTGTAACTGAACCAAAATACTTGACACTCAAGGTCTGCCTAACCTTAATGTTTCTATTATCATGGATTCTGGCTTGTATTTGGGTACATCTATTACACTCGTATGATTTTTAAATACTAATACACAATCTATTTTATGTAAACATAAAGAAACATCTATAAAAAAATTTACCTGTTATATGAAACATTTATCCTTGATCCCATGAAATCAAGTCCTAAACAAGAATGTGTTAAATCAGAATTAAAATTCATGCTCAATGTGTTCTAATACATTTAAAATATATATAACAAGATATGGCATCATCTTTTCCAACATCCCTTGTCACAGAACACCCCAGATATTCCACTTCCTACCAATTCAATTATCATTTAGTGCGTTTAGTGGATATGTGCTGAGAAAAAATGTTAAAATGCTTAACAAGTTGAATTTTTTCTCTGCATACCTATAAATTATTTTAAAATTTTCTATGTGATTTCAGCTTTTTTTTATAAATATGTGTGTGTGTGTGTTGCATTAAATTTCCCAACAATGGCTATATACAGTATGCAATGTCCAATGGAGCCGTGGCTTAATGGTTAGTGCACTGCACAGTAACCAAGAGTTCCGGGTTTGATTCCCCGAGCTGTCGAGGAGAATTTGGAACTTTGCAAAAAGAAAAAGCGATCGTTGGCGTCAGGAAGGGCATCCGGCCAAAAAACTCCTCACTGCCAAATCAAAGTCCCTGTGAAGGGCACCGTCTGAGCCCCAATTGCTGGGGAAAAATGAAGTTAAAACTAAAAAAAAAAAAAAAAAATGAAGGCAAATTTATGCACCTTAAATGTCATAAATGAATCAGCTTTAACAGTAAAGCTACATCCAACAATAACCATTATGAGAATCAATGTAAATCATTATAATTGAATTAATATATGGCAATGAAAACTAATTTTATTCATTTTTTCCCTTCAAATGATTTTAGTCTGCAGTGTGTTGATTATAATGGTGATGAAGACATCAACACTAATGGTTTTCTTTAACATACACTTACTTGTAAACATCAGACAAATACACAAAATTAACAGGAGTGTTAATCAGGAGGACCAAACCAAGATGTTCTTGGTTACCTATCATGCAGCTATACTAATTACTAACCATGTCTCCAAAATACCTAAAGATGTTTGGATAATCTCAAATATTCTGTTGAAATTAATGTCACTTTCAGACACATATTGTGGATAGCTAAATGCCACAATGTTCCTTCCCTACTGGTCAAAACTTGTATATTAAAAATAAAATCTCATTTGCCTAACAGTGTCTTCAAATTATAGAGAATTATATATCTACAAGTAAATATATAAACCATATCTAATTTCCTTAATTAATTACCTGATCATAATTGATGCTGATGTTACTTTTATCCTTTGTTTTAAATTAATCTGTAACCAATTTGTTGGACTTTTCTTTTGATATGAATAATTGCTTTTGATAGCATTACCATTCATGAGAGCCTTAAATTTAAGCTCATTATTATTTGTACAAGAGGGAAAATTGTATAAAACATGGTCCGTTAATTTTCTCTAAAAATTATGCATTTTAATGTTGTACTGGTGTCAGCATGTGTAAGTTTCATCCACAAAACATTTCCTAATGCCATGACTCTGGCAAATGCCAGAGATAATACAAAATTTGTACATTGTAATTATTGATAAGAAGCTTAATCCTCAGCTCAATGACCAGCTGTAAGTGAAAAATGCCTTTTTGAAATGCTTCATTGGTCAGATTCTAGACCTAACATGCTTCTATCTCATGGTACATGATCCATATTGACCAATCATGTCCATGCAATGACAGTTTTGGAGGATGTTTTTCTCATAAAGGTTTCTCGTTTCCTCCAGCTGCTTCATCATGAAATTTTGCATGAAAATCATAGCAGCATAATAAAGTGAACTTAACTGCTCCTTTACATGACATTCCTTAAAAGAGGAATGTTCAGCCAATAATTCTAAGACTTAATCAGAACACAATACAACTGTACAAGCAAGGTTTACTAGCAAAGTTTCAGGGGAAAAATCACAATTAAATATCCAATCAATTGACATGTTTTATATTATACATTACAAAAAAGAATCCAAATATGGGTTTTTTAATTGGTCAAACAAGTCATCAGTTTAGTAATATTTCAGTCCTTGGCAATAAATGCTATGAGAACTTCTGCCAACAATGACTGAGAATAATTGTTGCTGACTAAACTTTCTTGTGACCATACAAAGTCTGACCTCAATTATTTTCAGTGAAACACATATACAAACAGATAATTATGATGTGTATTGCACCATCATCATTATTATCTTATTTAGACCTGAAAGCATGATGGCTGCAATACAGGAACTTGGATGTGCCAGCACCTGATTCAACAGGTTGACATCTATGTGCTACTTAATGTTCAGCACTGGACCAGAGGAACTAAGGCCTAAGGTTAGATTGCATCATCACTGTGCAGACAGTAAATGTGGATTAGGTTTTTCCATTTTTGTAATGATTTTTCAACACCATATTTTCAAAAAACCAAACACTAAACTACTCAATCCAGCTGCATTCTGACCAGTCCTTTTCTCCTTGCCAATATGAACAAACATATATGTTTGTTCATATACCCCTTACCCAGGGGTATAAATAGCAATTATAGTGCCAGAAATAATTTTTGTGATAAGACTGAAATCTACACCTTCTTCTGTCACGAAATATCTGACAGTCAATATTTTGATTTCCACAGTGATTAGCATTGCAAATGAGGCAATTTTCCTAGAACCAAAAGTTTTTAATAACCATGTTGAAATACTAAACATATCAGATTTTAAACTTTCAAAAATACTTTCATATGGTTCTTCTTAACCAGAAGTATTTAAGTTTTTCATGCAAAAGAATTTTGCATATATTAACTGCTTTGTTCATAAAAAAGTTCTAAAGTTGATACTGATTCCCATACCATACACTAATGTCATTTATTTTGCAGATAGAAGGATGTTTTGTTTACTTCAGCTGTTGTAATTTTATCTTGATAAAGTATAATACTGCTATAACATGCCTTGTACAACTTTCATAATTTGTAGCTGAGAAATGGATTCTACTCTGTTCACAAATACATAAACAATGCTTTTGCTATATGCTAACAGTCCACCCTAATTTTAGTGACTTACCTACAGTGTGATTTTAAATCAAATATGGGGTAATTTTAGATTCTATTTGGACCATATTTTCAGAGCATATTTTCACCAAAGAAAACCAAAGGGTTGCCCAGGGGAATTGCAAAATGCAGATGACCTGGTTCTCTCCAGTGAGACATTGGATGGTCTACTTGCTAAGTTAGAGACTTGGAAGAAGGGTTTGGAAGGTAAAGGTTTGAGAGTGAACATGGGAAAGACAAACGTGATGGTCAGTGGTTGCAATTTAGGAAAGCCATTGGAGAAAGGAAAGTTTCCCTGTTCAGTCTGTGGGAAGGGAGTTGGGAGCAACTCAATCTNAGGAATTGCAAAATGCAGATGACCTGGTTCTCTCCAGTGAGACATGGTCTACTTGCTAAGTTAGAGACTTGGAAGAAGGGTTTGGAAGGTAAAGGTTTGAGAGTGAACATGGGAAAGACAAACGTGATGGTCAGTGGTTGCAATTTAGGAAAGCCATTGGAGAAAGGAAAGTTTCCCTGTTCAGTCTGTGGGAAGGGAGTTGGGAGCAACTCAATCTATTGTGGTACTTGTATGCACTGAGCACATAAACGGTGCAGTGGAATAAAAGGCAAACTGACAGAAAGTAACAATTTTAGCTGCAAGAGGTGCAAAGAAGGAGAGGCAACCTGTGACTTAGACCTACATAAAGTGCATTTGGAGGGTGAAGAAATTGAAGTTGTCCAGAAGTTTTGCTACCTTAGTGACACCCTTGGAGCTAGGGGAGGAGCTGGTGCAAGTGTAACAGCAAGGGTTAACAGTGAATGGAGTAAGCTCAGGGAGCTGATGCCATTGTTAGCCAGCAGAGCTCTGCCATTACCTGCCAAAGGTAGAGTCTGCCAGGCATGTTTACGTAGCACAATGATGTATGGCAGTGAAACTTGGCCAGTGAAAGCTGAAGATGTCTGCTGTATGGAGTGGAATGACATGAGAATGATAAGATGGATGTGCAACGAAAGTCTAAAGGACAGGCTCAGTTCTAATGAACTCAGAAGGAGATTAAATTTGGACAGTATTGGCAGCTGTATGCAGAATTGGAGCCTTCATTGTTTGGCCATGTGGAGAGAATAGACAAGAATGCTTGGGCAAGTAGATGCAGAACAATCAAGGTGACAGCAACCACTGGCAGAGGAAGGCCAAAGAAAACATGGGAGGAAGTGATAAGGATGGAACTGAAAAAGGTGTCAGCAGAGACCTGGTGAAGGATAGGATAACTTGGAAGTCAATTTCAGGAAAGCGTCCAACATATGCTAGCGTGTAAAATAGATATTAAACCGAATTTGATGATGATGATGATGATGATGATGATGATGAAAAAGAATGAGCTTTACTTGTGTATCTTTTTTTTTCTGTGGTGTTAAAAAGCAGTGCAATATTGTTTGTTTTGAGCTAGACTCACACAATTTCAAATTGTGTTAAGTAAATTAATTGGATGAGCATGTTTTTTTTATTAAAAAAAGCCAGGTTCATTAGCCTCATTTTCATACAGATGCCAGATTTACATGACTACAAGCAGCAACAAATAATTTCCAATTTAGAAAAATAAAATTTTAAGGCATGCACACTTCAGTAATCAAAGTGCTGAGGTGTTCACTAAAAAGTACAACAGTTTTAAATATATATATATATATATATATATATATATATATATATATATATATATATATATATATATATATATATATATATATATTTTTACAAAATGTTGTTNACTTGTGTATCTTTTTTTTTCTGTGGTGTTAAAAAGCAGTGCAATAGTGTTTGTTTTGAGCTAGACTCACACAATTTCAAATTGTGTTAAGTAAATTAATTGGATGAGCATGTTTTTTTTATTAAAAAAAGCCAGGTTCATTAGCCTCATTTTCATACAGATGCCAGATTTACATGACTACAAGCAGAAACAAATAATTTCCAATTTAGAAAAATAAAATTTTAAGGCATGCACACTTCAGTAATCAAAGTGCTGAGGTGTTCACTAAAAAGTACAACAGTTTTAAATATATTTATATATATATATATAAAATTATTTTTACCAAATGTTGATTCTCCTTTGCAGAAGCAGAAGCACTTCGCACAAGACAAAAGTAACAAAATGTCAAAATATCTTACTAAAACTTTAAAAACAACAGTTCACCACAATTCAAAAGTTTGTCAGTTAGCCACTGTTGCCAATGTAACAAATAATTTATTATTGGAAAATTTGAAAGCCTTTGTTATTACCAATGCGTGATAATATATATATAATATTAGAGTGTAACACTCAGAGCCAAAGACGGTATTGGCTAATTTAATGACCATGATTGCATGGCAGACATAAGACCAAGCAGAAGGACAATATGAAACACAACACAATGAGTAACACAAATAAAAGGTTTACAGATAAAAGACAAGAGAGTAAGAATAATTGTTATGGAAAGATAAATATGGCAAGAAGAATGACAAGGAAAAGTAATAAGGTCTGATAGATTTCAAAATAAAAGAATGAGTAATGGTCTGGTGGTAATTACAGAAACCATGGATCATCAGTCGATGACAATGTCAACTATTTTGGGCATTTAAAATCTAAATGATTTATGCTACATGAATGCCCACCAGTACTGATCAAATGCCACTTCCATGATGACTACAGAGAATGAGAAATGAAGTGTGATTTGTGACCCCAGCAAAGGTAATAGCGATGGTGTGAAAATAGGGGATGATGGATGAGAGAGGTGAATAAAAAAAATATAAACAAGAGATGAAAAATAGAACATAGAGAGATGTTATGGATGTCTTTGTTGAACAAAGAAAATGCATCATCATGAATAATTTGTAATTTACCAAATTTTTGCATATTTTATTAGGGCAAGCACCTTGTTTCACCATTCTCCAAGTCAGTTCTTGACCATTGAGAAGAAAACTGTTGTACTGTGGAGTTGTGCAGGCTATGCATAGTAGCTCAGATGATACAGGCCCTCAAAATACATGGTCAGGAAGATTTCATGAAAGGTCAGGCACTCTGACAAAGAAAAGGAAATTGATATCAGTGGTCAGTGATCCGTGGACACTGACAATTAAGTTGTAGTCAGTGATCCGTGGACACTGACAATTACGTTGTAGTCAGTGTCCACTGATCAGTTTTTAATGTTANTGTAATTTACCACAATTTTGAATATTGTATTAGGGCAATCACCTTGTTTCACCATTCTCCAAGTCAGTTCTTGACCATTGAGAAGAAAACTGTTGTACTGTGGAGTTGTGCAGGCTATGCATAGTAGCTCAGATGATACAGGCCCTCAAAATACATGGTCAGGAAGATTTCATGAAAGGTCAGGCACTCTGACAAAGAAAAAGGAAATTGATATCAGTGGTCAGTGATCCGTGGACACTGACAATTAAGTTGTAGTCAGTGTCCACTGATCACTTTTTAATGTTATCTGTATTGTTCTTTTTGTTATGAGGTTAGTTTAGATAGTATATGACCTTTGTTATATTTTATATTTTGTAGAATGATTGTCTGATGATGCCATAAAGGCAAAAGTACTCACAAAATTGTCATTGGCTCTTACTTATTTACTTGAAATAGTTATCTTTTGTCAAAAAGCTTGTAAATGAAGACTTAGTCTAAAATATTGATATCTAACTCCAGGAATGTAGCATGGCTACCTTTGTGTTCACATTTTAGGAATAGCTCCTTTAGACAAATTTCAAGAAAGCTATTTTCAAATTTATTGTTGTCATTAATGCTGGATGCATCATCAATAAACTAAAAAAAATGCTTAAACTTGAAGCTTTAGTCCCACTCAGTACGAGAAAGTTTAGTGATAAAAGAGCTTTCATTATGGTACTGGTACAGTTCTGCCCAGAAAGGAGCACAGTCTATCCCCATCAGAATATCAATAACCTGCTGAAACACCAGGTTGGCAATTGTAGAAAGACTCTAAAATGATACATATTTGTAATTTTTATGTAAAATAATTTTTTTACAAGTTAATTGATCAAAAAGTTGATCAAGAGGAGATTTATGATCAATAGTTTATGTTCTGAACTCATATAGACTAGATTGCTGTAAATGTCTAAAAGTATAAGTATAATTTACATATGAAAACTAATGCATTGTAGGTTGCTCTTTCCACTTGTTATTTTGTGATTTTCCATCTAACTTTATTTCCACTTTTTATCTTTTACAGATGGTCAGAAATTGCTACCACTCTTATTCATTTCAATGTTGCTGGCAACTTTGGAGGGAAGTTTAAACTTTAAGGTCACAAAGCAGCATTGCTGGAAAGCAAACAGGGCAAATCAGCAGCCATAAATATATAACACAAAATGATACTAGATATACACAATGCAAGATTTAGGTTTTTATTTTTGAAGAGCCTGACAGTTCACACTCCATGTAAAGGAAGCAATATGATTTTCTTGCAATAAAATTTTCAGTTTTTCTTTACATACTCCAATCTTATACCCAATCATTCCTTCTTTTCCATACTTCTTAAAGGTTGAAAATTCCACTGCAAGACCTCTTCAATCACTGCTTGCCAAATCTTGATAAACTCACAATCAAATGTGTTCATTTCAATACCAGACTAGCTCTCAATATGTGTTACTTCTGACTATTAATCACTGCTCTTGATAATCTCACCAAAATGAATAAATGGTGTGAAGAGAAAAATTAGGTGCATGCACATGACTGCATCCCTCAAAAGGCGAGGCCTGATAACGTCCTGTGTAGCAATCTTGGCTTCTTAAAACAGGTAGTCAATGGAGGGCCTCCAGCTCCTTCCACAGTTGTGCTTGATCATGGTCCACTAACTAACATATCTGGTCTTTGGTTAACTAACCTTTAATATAACCATAAGTGATCTAATTCCAGTTTTCCCCAACGATCCTCTGTCAACATGCTGGGCTTAAAAAGACTTACGGTCACCAATGGCTCTTCAAAATGATGTTGATGCTTTGGTTGTTAAGCTCAAATGGGGCAATGAATCTACATATGCAGAGTTCCCTTTAATGTGTAATACCTGAAATAAAATGCCTTGTTGGGTAAGTATCTGCATTAGTCTCTTCAACTGATACTTTGGAAGCATCCAAACTTAGGTTATCCAGCTGGAGAACCAGTTGCATCATTCCACTGGTATACCAATGGCTCCTCAAAATGATGTTAAGCTCAAATGGAGCAAAATTTCTTCATCTACATATCAGATCTACTTTCAGAAGTCTGTATTGACTCACAAGGGATAATACCACTAAATGTATTTGAGAGTCAGTTATTTTAAAAGGTCATCTTTTTAGCAATTTTCAAGGCCTTAGAGAGAATGCTGACCCTGCACAGAAGCAGTCACACCTTAGAAAGGACCAATTCTTGAGCCTGTCAATTTTTACAGGAAGGATCATAGGTTACTCTTTACTACAATTTTGACCTTGGTCAGGTCACCAATGTCATGAAAATAGGTCATTGTGAAGTACCTGGGTCATAACACTATTTCATGCTTTGCAAAGTGGTCCAGTTTTACAAATAAACAAATGAACCTAAATATCCCACTTAAACTACAGTAAAGCACTAATGGGTTACCACAATGCAAAGACACAAGATTGTTGTAAGTGCCAAAGCTTCATAAATAGTATGTTATTTTCTCACTTGTAACATTTATCACTCTCCAAGGCAATTATGCTGAGGACAATAAACAATCAACAGAAGATAAAGCTTATGGGACCACTGGATAATCTACCAGTGTTAATTGAAAGTGGTGATTGAAGTAAAATACTTTAAAGACAAAGTAATTTAAGAAAAAAGAAGCAAAAACTTATGGGAAGTAAGCTGTCTTGTCTACTTCTTCATTGTGCATAATGTGAGAAATTGAAACAAAATATATGAAAATCTTGACTTCATTTTGTATGGAGATTTCCCCTTTTTAATAATTCAAAACATTGCCCTGGACACAGGTAACACTGAGCTGCAATTCCATAAAACAAAAAGTTTATATAGAGAACAAAAAAATCAATACACCAATGTGTGACTTTCTTTGTATGTTTTCTGGTCTTCTCCTGACATACCATACATAAATCACTACCATCAGCCTCATACTATAGATGGCAAAATTATAATTTAATTTACAGTTTCATAAAGACTATATATATACACATGCAATGTCAAGGAGCCATGTCTTAATGGTTAGTGCAGTTGGATTGTAACCAAGAGGGTTCTGAGTTCATTTCCCTAAGTGGGCAAAAAGAATTTGAAACTTTGCAGAAGAAAAAGCAATTGATTGGCATTGGCCATCAGGCAGAGCACACAGCCAAGTAATTTATAACTTCCCAAACCAACTTCCTCTGAAGGGTACTGTCTGTGTTCCAGTTACTGGGGAAAGTGACATTAAAACAAAACAAAAAAAAACCCCAACAAAAACCATAAATACACAATCGCATACCATAACATACAAAATGAAAGATAATTAAAGATAACAGCCTATCTTCATACCTCTGATGTACCTGTTAACTCAAAGAACATGTTCTTCAAAAAGAATATAAACCAAATATCTACTAACAGTAACAATGATGCCTTTCTTTAATATTTTGACAAAGAAAAGTTGCTTGATTTTATGGGTCACAAAATAAAATGCAACATTTATGTCAACTAAAGTACATGTGTCCTTATGAAAAACAGGACATACAAACCAGTTGATATTGATAGAAGTTGGGCATGGTGATCTCTCTACTATACAATGTACCAAATTCCTGTTGTTATTTTCTCGTCAGGGAAATTATGAAATCAAATCCAAATGTAAATGAATCTCTGCAAAAATCCATGCTGTGACCAAGCAATGTTATCTGACATAGATGCCTCTTCCAGAAGATAAAGAATGATGGTAATGAAGCTGGGGACAGGTATGACAAAAATTGCCTGTGTCATTTTGTTTCAAAATGACACAGGCAAAAACATGTAAGCAACTGAATTTTGTAACTTTTGGTACTAAGAAAGGTAACTGAGGTATATAATCATAATCTTCTTCATACAAATTCCTTTTACCATGCTGGCATGGAATGGAAATGTTTTGATGACTTTTTGCCAAGCACTGCAGTCTCATGCAAAGTTCATTTCTAATCTCACTTTACACATGTTTTCCCAAATTACTTGCCCAGATAGGTTTTTCACTTCTATACAGCACTGTGCATTGTGATACCTGCCCATGAAGCAAGATAACTCTACTAGGAGAGAGAGAAGGACTAGTGGGTTTTGAAATGTGGTGCTGGGTGGGAATCCTTAAAATAAAGTGGCAAGACATAAGAAATATTGAAACTTTAGTGGAGACTGAAGAAAACAACTGGAACTGCTTGAGCACAATATACAAAGCTAATATCTTGCAAGAGCAGTCATTTAAGTGGTTATTGTGTAAGCTCTGTTAGAGGGGGGAGGGAAAGAATTGGGTGTCTGGATGACTTGAAAAATTGAAATGCTTAGCTAAAATGCTCATAGTCACGACACATGCAGAATTTTGGTGCCATGCATGGGTACTTATTAAGTTGTGGTGCAACTAATATTTTACTAGGAAAGAAAATATTTGATATGGAGAATCATCCTTGATGGTCGAAATATGAGTACTAAAACTGAATTGAGTGCCAAATAAATAACTCTGCAGTTTACATGAAAGAACTAAAATGCCTCTTGCATCCCACAATAGACAAAAAATGTCATAAAAATAACTCATTCTAGTATCATATTACCTGTTTTAGGAGTTTTCAACAAGCTCAAACAAAAAAAAATTAACTTTGTAACTTAAATCATACCTCATGTTCATACCTCACACTAACCTCATGACAAGTTAGTGGAACAGGTATTCCCTATAAGTATACTCCCTTTCAAATAAACATACTTTAAAACTAGGAAAGTAGCAATAAAATGGAGTGGCCGTCATTTAATTTTAGCCCTTGTATTGAGAATCACTGACAAAATAAAGATGTCTGTACCAGGGAGTGAGTGTTTGCTATACCTTGATTATGTATCACTTTTGCAGTATTTGTTTTGGAGAGAGGTATTAAAGGGGCACTGAATTGCATGTATATGTACGGTTTACAAGCTTTGTTGAAAGCTAAAAGTGACACAAGGTCACAATGCTACACCTCTTACCGCTAACAAGAAAAAAACAAATATATGAACACTATCCAATAGTCTGGGGCTGCTCTTGTCATCAATGATTGACACGTCATATCTCAATTCTCGGCCTTGAGGAAGTTTATAGACCAAAAACCACATGCCAATATGCCGTTCACAAAGAACTATTTTGAAAAAGCCAAAAGAAAATTGAGATCATTGGAGTTGGAATGGTTGCAACTTAATAATATTCCCTCAACCACAAATGCCTTCACGCTATTGATTACTACCGAAATGTTGGTGTCTGCAATATGATGAATTAAACTGCTTTTTTAGACATCGTGTACAAGCCGGCGCTTATTTCTATTCAAGTTTTTTGGGGGGGTGGGTGGGGGGTTATCTGATACTTCCCATTAATTCAAATGGAAAAATTCAGGTGAACTTGCGTTTTCATCAAAATTATTGCAAAAAGCCAAAACAGCACTAGGAAATTAACAATAAAAATTACATTACAAATTATCTATTATAATCGATACAGTAAGAAGTATTTGTATAAATTACAACGAATAATTAAAGCTTCAAAATTATAGCAAGCATCCAAAATTAACACAGTCGAAATTAACAACTTCACAAAAAATCCAACATAAAAACACATCAATTAAGTCATTATTGCCTTGGCTTTAATTTGGTTTTGAACAGAGTAAAATTAAGATATTCACATTTTCAACTCTTCCAATAATATTGAGGATGTACACATCTACATCATATTAATCTAAATAAATACGCTGACGACAAAAACAAATTTTCTCCAAACGATTTTTGTGAGCGTGGCTTTAGGGCTAATTCCTTCCTTCCTAATTGAAATGGCTCCAAAAGTTTCAAATACGCATTGTTGCACAAATTTGTTGAAATATTGTACCTCTGAAAAAGTGGAGCATTCTTGAATTCGGAATTCAAATTCCCGGCAATATTGCTGGTAGCCTTAGAAATCAACGTTGCTCACAGGACTTTGTTTCAAGTTCCAATTAAAAAATTTGTTCTTTCGTTGCAACGATCCAAGGGGATACAGCATGTTGACCTTTATTCTGAAGAGGAAAATTATGTTTTTGACGAAACTGTGGGGCATTTTGACTTACATACATTCCGAAATGGCATCAGTAGCAGACAGTAGCACATAAGTGAAGATCAATCGTGAAACAGTGATGCTGCTGATCAGGTTCATTGAGGAAGCTATATGATGTAACAATATTCTAGGACTAGTAGAAGTCCAAACGTATTAATTACCATGGGAAGTTTCCCCTTTAAAGTTTAATTCAAGTGTAGGGCATAAACAAATCAAATTTACAATAACAGATTGAATGGAAGACCTTGGGAGTAAAAATTTGGTTCTGTACAGAAAGAAAAAAAATGTCGTGCTTAAAAATCAAAAAATTCTTCAGAAAATGGCAAGATCAGGCTTTTTTCACTGCACTCTGTGAAAAAGACGTACGATTGGTTTAAACTGAATCCCACCCATAAATGTCTTTCCAAAAATTTCCAAAAATGTAGGAAATGAAGGCTAATTTAATAAACTACGTTCATACTTTTGGAAGTTGTGTCTGGGGATGGTCTTGCATTGCAAGTCAGGCTTTAAACATGTAGGGCTGACGTTAACATAATCAATTAAAGTCAAAAAAACAAATCCCTGTTTCTCACTCAAGCAAAGTTCCATCACCACATTGGGCAGTAGTGAGGGGCGTTCAAACTTGGCGGTTGCCATTCAGGAAATCCTTTCATCTCCGAAATGGCAGTGTTGGAAAAGCATTGGCACGAAACAAGTGGCTTTTTCTTCTACATGTGTATGAAATAGGAAATATCTTTAAAAGTCCGTGTAAACAAGCTCTTAGAAACGTTAAAGAAGAGGGTAAAAGGCACGGTCTTAAACATGAATTAGANTTTCGTTGCAACGATTCAAGGGGATACAGCATGTTGACCTTTATTCTGAAGAGGAAAATTATGTTTTTGACGAAACTGTGGGGCATTTTGACTTACATACATTCCGAAATGGCATCAGTAGCAGACAGTAGCACATAAGTGAAGATCAATCGTGAAACAGTGATGCTGCTGATCAGGTTCATTGAGGAAGCTATATGATGTAACAATATTCTAGAACTAGTAGAAGTCCAAACGTATTAATTACCATGGGAAGTTTCCCCTTTAAAGTTTAATTCAAGTGTAGGGCATAAACAAATCAAATTTACAATAACAGATTGAATGGAAGACCTTGGGAGTAAAAATTTGGTTCTGTACAGAAAGAAAAAAAATGTCGTGCTTAAAAATCAAAAAATTCTTCAGAAAATGGCAAGATCAGGCTTTTTTCACTGCACTCTGTGAAAAAGACGTACGATTGGTTTAAACTGAATCCCACCCATAAATGTCTTTCCAAAAATTTCCAAAAATGTAGGAAATGAAGGCTAATTTAATAAACTACGTTCATACTTTTGGAAGTTGTGTCTGGGGATGGTCTTGCATTGCAAGTCAGGCTTTAAACATGTAGGGCTGACGTTAA
Organism: Morbakka virulenta; assembly: GCA_003991215.1. Classification (NCBI taxonomy): domain Eukaryota; kingdom Metazoa; phylum Cnidaria; class Cubozoa; order Carybdeida; family Carukiidae; genus Morbakka; species Morbakka virulenta. The sequence continues at coordinate 374,107 of RDPX01000039.1, read as the reverse complement.
CATAATCAATTAAAGTCAAAAAAACAAATCCCTGTTTCTCACTCAAGCAAAGTTCCATCACCACATTGGGCAGTAGTGAGGGGCGTTCAAACTTGGCGGTTGCCATTCAGGAAATCCTTTCATCTCCGAAATGGCAGTGTTGGAAAAGCATTGGCACGAAACAAGTGGCTTTTTCTTCTACATGTGTATGAAATAGGAAATATCTTTAAAAGTCCGTGTAAACAAGCTCTTAGAAACGTTAAAGAAGAGGGTAAAAGGCACGGTCTTAAACATGAATTAGAATTTGAAGAGTACATTTTCAAGTCTACAATGAATGGCAGCAAGCTCCCTGCGTGTTGACTGGGTTTCCTGAGCAGTCATGACAGATCAGAAATTTTTCGAGTGGCAACGTGCAACCGCATTGAAAATTGCTCTACCTTTCTTACACACAAGCAATATCAAACATACAAAAACTTACCATCGAGTGCTGTAAACGCTCTCTGTGCATACTCAATGTTCTCAAAATCTACATATGCAGAGTTCCCTTTAACGTGTAATACCTGAAATAAAATGCCTTGTTGGGTAAGTATCTGCGTTAAAGTCTCTTCAACCGGTACTTCGGAAGCATCCGAACTTAAGTTATCCAGCTGGAGAACCAGTTGCGTCATTCCACTGGTATACTACAACTACTACAAATACACCTCTAAAATAAAAGACCTACAAAAAGAAAATAGGCTGCAAGACCTAAATACTAATTCACTAAAATTGGAACGACAAGTCTACAACACAGAGAAACTGTCACACGTGCTCGAAATAGCAGAGATATTATCACGTGACTTTAGAGCTGACGCTAGTTATAATTGTCTGATTGGCTACCGAAACAATAGCGGCCACTAAATCAGATTCAACCAAGATCAGTCACGCAAAAGGTCTTGACTAAAACACACCTCATCATCATCATTTTCAGGCTTCTTCCTCCAGGTGAAGGTTGGGTGCATATAACTGGGTGCAGAGCTTTCTTCAAGGTGCCAGTAGATTTTATGTCAGTCCATTCATCAATATTACATGTTTATATGTTTCTTGGCCTTCTGGCTTCTTTGCCTCTACCTTCAAATAATCCAAGACATGTGATGGTACATCGTATGGTATTATATGTCGTATAATGTGAGCAAAGTATTTCAATTTTGCTGCTATGGTCTTCAATAGGCATTATCCACTTTTGATCTGCTTCAGTAGATATATGTTGCGGTTGACCATAGCACCCATTACATTATTTTCTTTCTCCTTTTTCAGATAAAGTAATTTCAGCTCCATACATAATAATTGTACACGGGTAACACTTTATAATTCTTTCCCATGTTTCAAATGATAATTTTGCTGAAGTTAAAAAGCCCTGCATTATAACAAAGGCTATTTCTATCTTTTATTTATTTCACTGAAGAATTTGACATCATACGTTATTCATCGTTATTACCATCATCACCATCATCATCATCATCATCATCATCAACATCATCATTGTTAACATCAACTCAAGCTTTCCTAGTATTGGCATAACTTTTTCTTTTCAATGCTTCCTGTCCTCTATTGCTGTGGGGACGAAACTAATTGGACAGCAGAAGTCTTCTCATACATCGTGGGTGGAAATACGCACAGGACTTCCACATTGAGTAAGACAGGACAAGAGTAGGGCTGCGCCAGCGAGGTCGTGTTTGTTTCTCCAAAATATCCTGCCGACCCTAGCCATTGTTCTCGAATGATAGTTATAATGGGTTATAGAGAGCCTGAAGGGAGCTGTTAGTTTGGTGGTTTAGCCAAGGAGTGATAAGTACACCTTGTATCACATGGGTGAAAGTTACGCTCAGTTTGTTTGTTAAATCCTTGGTCCACGTGCATGTCAAGAAACCATAGATCAAAGTGATTTCGACAGTGGCTCGGAAAAAGCGTTATTTGAGATCGGTACAAAGTTCGGGCTTCCAAACTACAGAGGATTTAGCTGGAGTGTTTCAGGCCTTTCCGACTCTGGAAATGAAATATGCTTTGGTTGATAATATTGGCTGTCGAGATAAGTACAAGATTTGAGCGACTTTTGTGGTTCTCTCACCCACCTCCAAATATAAACAAACTTTTCAATGTGCGTAATACCATTTTCAACTGTTTATATCTGAACCCTTGACTTTTCCGTTTGCTTAGACAAGTGTTACTTTCTTTCCGTCTGTTACTTTTAAATCCCAGTGTTAATAGTCAAACGCACAGCTAAGATAGAAGCAAAAGGAATCGGGCCCTCCATCAACAGACAGCCAATATTGAAGTTTTCTGTGGCGTTGGTTGCTTGTGCCTCTCTGGCTGTCTCCTTCTTCAGTATTGGCTCTAACACGGTGCTTAGATATTTATTATCACCAGTAACACTTCCTATTCTTTAAAACGCAGTCTCTGACGAGTAATTTTTGTATAACAGGTTTATCTTAAATGTACTATTATAAAAATAATGCATACAATGGTATTCTGTCGTAAGCAAAATTTATCAGTTTAGGATTGCTCCCATACAACGTCTGTCTGAAAGGCCAAGGAAGGGATCAAGAGTAATGCTGACAGCCTAACAAACTTTTTTAGCATTACTATATAAATGCTGGTTGAAGAAATATGTCGGCGCTGGAAAAAAAGTTTAGCCTGTATCATTTGAGAAGGGTCTCCAAGCAAAATCATGTTACGTTATCAATAATTCTATTTCGGATCAAATTTTGTAGTTCTGTTATTCGATATCGTTATGGAGCAAGAACTTTCTTTGTCTAAATTCGGGCCTATTTTGAGACACGACAGGCTCCTTTTACAATATATATTTGGAGACAGGCCTGAAATCAGTGAGGAATTGCTTAGCTGCATGCCCTTCCCAACGTCAACCATCCCCTTGAGATGCCAAAGCTTTTCCTGCTCAGCAGATCAAACCCGGAACCTCTTGGTTCCACTATCATTGCGCTAACCGCCAAGGCTTTGATTCTATGTCGATATTGTCAAAAATTCAGTTTGAATAGTAAAATCTTTTGATTCGAAATTAAAGTTGCCATCTTGTGTTCAGTAAAAGCTTTAGACTACTCTGAATTGATTTAACACAGTGAAACTAGGCTATCTTTTATTTGATAAACCTGGTTTGGGTATGTGGGTTTCGCCCACAGTAAAAATTTGAATTTCGTTGCATGTCTTTAACACCCATTCCGATATCTTGTAAGCACTTGCTTGTTGATTTGTGTTTTACCGGGTCAAATGCTTGTTCATAGTCTGAGGATACAAGATATTAATACAAGAAGCATACAGGAAGAACCAGAAAAGGAGTACTTCCACTGGTGCGAAAATTGCAGCACTTTGCGTCAAACTTAATTTAAGAATCTTCACAGGTGTTTTTTATTCGAAACATCTGTTTCTAAAAGTATTGATAATGGCAGAGCAAAAATCTAAGACGTCGATAGGCTTTATATTATTCTGAATAGGCCCACTTACCAAAAATGACAATGCTTTGAAAACGAAACAAAGTGTTCATTGAAGAAAATGTAACAGTAAAATGACAAATAAAGCCAGCAATATCCATCTATAGTTGCTAATTGTATCGTCATTACAATATTAATCATATGCATTAAAAATAAAAGAAACGCATGGAAACTAGTGTAGCTTAAAGTGCCGGAAATAACAGCATCTGGTTAAAAAAAATAAAAAAATAACAGTCTATCCAAATATCAGAAAGTGGACGAAAAACAATTATTCCATTATTCCAATATAATTCCACGAGCTTTTATCAGAGAATTGTTGAAAAAACATATGTTTTTACATAAATAAAATTTTGCATTCCTTTTACATTTTCTTGCGATTTCGTTTTCCCATTCTAATACTTTATAACTCTTTGGTTCATACATTTTTAGGTGGAAGGAACTTCAATTACTCTCTCAAAAATTCAGCAGCCTCCACTAAAAGTATCACCCCTTTCATAAATATCGTTACTATTAGCCAAATGCCCTATTCCTTTAAAATCAAATTATTTTTCACGACCATATCTTTTACTCGAATACGCTATTCTCTCCCATGGTCCCTACTGTTGGACATCCAGTCCAACTCACGTATATAGAGATGGGCCTGTCACAGAACAAAACGTCCCCTTTGAAGGTCAAATTAACTAACCTGGACATACATAAAGGGCAAGAAAATTGAAAATATTATAGATAGAGAGAATTAGGAATTACAGAAAAGTAAAAAATATGGAAGTATCCAGCTCAGTGCACTCATACGTTTATTTATCTACTATTTCAAATCCTCTCTATCTATAATGTCTTTCTTAAAGCCTGATTTATATTTAATTTATTGACACTGGCAAAATGATTACGTTATAACAAGATAAAACAAGAAAATTGGGTGGAATGTTGCCCCTACACCTTTAGACTTTACCACAATGGCCACCCCTATATTAATAATAAAGTTTTGTGCTCATAGACGACAGAGGCACCATCGGGATATGTGACATAGCAGGAAAGCTGAGAGAGACACGGCTAAGGTGGTATGGACATGTGCAAAGGAGGGAGGAGGATCACATTGCTAAACGGGTGCTGAACATGGAGCTGCCTGGCAAGAGAAAGCAGGGAAGGCCAAGGAGGAGATGGAAAGACTGTGTGGGAGATGACATGAGGGAACTTGGCTTGACCGAGAAAGACGCACGTGACCGACTCAAGTGGAAGAAGTCAATTCGCTGTGGCGACCCCTGAAAACGGAAACGCCGAAAGAAGAAGAAGAAGAAGAAGACGATAAAGGGACACAATCTAAGGTTAAACCGCCAACAAATTTGGATTTGGTAATCCGTAAATATTCTACTGTTTTCACTTTAAGCAGTAAACAAAGCTGGCTTTTTCGTTGGAAACCAGTCTGTTGTTATATGATATGCAGTACTGTCGTCCCTTTCGTTGGACATCCAGTCCAAATCACGCATATACAGCTGAGATTCTCACAGAAGGACGACTTTTTCAAGATGAGATCTACAGAACCCAGCAAATTTGGAGGTCAAGGAAATTGAAAATAATATAGTTTTTTGTTTTTCTAAGGGTTAATTTCTGCTAACTGTTAATTCCATTTATTTGCTTTTTGCAATTATAATGCCTTTAACAGCATCAATCCTATGCTCATTAGGAAACATTACTATGTATTAAACAAAAATGCTTAGCTTTTATCTTCCATACGAAAAATATTTTTTCATGTTTAATGTTATAAGTTTCATATTTCAAGAAAATATTATGAACGGAGCCAGGTAAAAATCTACACCTGCATAGTTCCTCGATTAACTATATTACTCTAATTCCAATTAAGCTTGCTACAGCTGATACTGTTCCCAAAAAAGCCATTGAACTCAATCTTTATTTCAAAATGCTAAGTCAAAAAAACACAACTTGGCATCCAAAGCTCATGCCTAAAAATTGCAATTTTTCATCCATATTCCAGCTTGATCCCATTTTTGTTGTTTCTCTAGGGTACCACGAATTCTAACAAAATAAGAAGGAATATTTAATTTTAAATTTTGCAAAATGAAAGGTATTGTGCCCATTTTTTATCCATTGTACATTATGAGATATTCTCTCTCCGTTATGTTTGGTACCTTAGATACATTCGGATAGGTACATCACTACATGGGAACTACAACTTTAATATGCATATATGCAAAGGAAGGATATCATAGTCTAAGACATTCTTGTTAAAGCGTAGCCTCTCGTATGGCCTATCGAAACTGTATTTTATGTTGCGCTTTCCACAATTTTTACAATCATTTTCTTCACTGTCCTATCCGTCAGCCTTTTTCGCTAAAATTCCTTTGTTTACCAGTTTCCATTTCTTTACAACGCTTTATGAGCCCATAGTAAGTGAGATTTGGTTTCTTTACATTCCTGGTCAATCAGTTAGTGTAGGCTGATAAATTGTTCTGGATGCTTTCATCTGTTTGTCGTCATGTCCATGACATAAGACTCTTTCAGAAACCATTTTGATCTCAAATGTTTTTATCCCTTTCTCATCAACTTGCCTCAGAATCCATTTCTTACGTATATACATTACCAAGAAAAATCATCAAATGTAAATTTTTTTTTTTTGTCCTGGCCTTATCGAAATTTTTCTGGGTACTGCAAGTTTTATTGGTTATCAACATTTAAATTCCCTCTGTTGTCCCCGCCCTTTTGCATGCAAGCACCAGGGAATGGGGAATGGATAAACCTCTTTCAGTGGTGATCTACTTCCTTGTGCACCTGTCTTTACCAACACGCATTGGTAATAAGAGACTATGGACTCACTACTTTACAAATATATTTTTGTTTATCCAAAGGTCTAATGTAAAGACCTACTCCTTGAAGGTACGAAAAACAAACAAGAGTCATTAAGCCCAGATAAATAAAAACTGCTGAAGACAATGGAAGTGACAGAATATAATCTACTTTGTATATTGCTTTGAGGATTATTGTTGGCTGTAAAATGGTTAGTTGTAAAGTTTAATGTACAGTACCAGTGTTTATTGCTCATATTTTACGAAGAAAAACGCTGACACAATGCATAATTAACTTCAATGTATGTTAGGTATCTATTCTTTACAAGTGGTTAAACAAGAGAACTACAAGCTGCCAAAATGCAGTAAAAACTATCGATATAGAAATAGAAAATTAGTTTCTCAGGGTATCATTCATGGTACAAATCTTTCCCAAAACAAATCTTTTTGTTGGGCTGAAGTTTTACATCTTATGCAATATTTATGAAGCAGTTACCTACAAAGATACGTTTTAAACACCTTTTAAAAGCTGGAACTGACTGCTACCCAATACCTATGCCTGTTTAGACGAAATTAGATGAACTAACGTTCAATGCAAGATGTATTCACGAATTTCAGTCAAGATTCAATTCAATGTGACAACTGTTGAGCATTTTGACAGCCACACATTAAAAAAAATACCCATTAAACATTTTAATTAAACTAAGCGACACAAAGAGGAATCAGCTTAAAAGTTAATTTATGCAGGATGAGAACTTCAAAAAATGTGCCCATGTAAGTACAAGTTACTACATACAATAAAACTGCTATCAATATTCGTCCTGTCTCAAAAAGAAATGAAAATGCTACAAATTTGTAAAACGATTAAAAAAGGTAAAAAAAAGATAAAATAATCCTTCACTTGACTATCATTTTTAGATATAATTTTTTGTATGTCCAAGGGTAGGTCGATGTACAAACTACCCCAACTGAAATAGAAGCTACGCCTAGCAACCTATAATTTCACTCTAGCAATTTGACAGTAGTAGTAACTGTTGATTATATCACAGTTAACTTCTTTATTAATGCATTTCTTGACCATATTAACTTATTTACGCTTTAATTAGTTGCGAATGGTAGGTATCACTGTTCTATGCCTGATCATTGCTTTAGCCCATCGTTCCAGTGAAAAATACTTGGAAAGTTACTACTGGAAGTACCTTGATTAAACAGGGCAGCTTTACGTTAATGGGTGTGTCATCCACCTAAACACGTTTTGAAATAGCAACGGACCATTATGGAAATAAGGTCAGTTTGACCTTTTAATGTTATCCCTGCCACTTCAATTAGGGGTGATCTGTCATTATTTTTATTTCAACTCAAATTGTAATATTTTATGCAACATTCTTTTTAGTATTAGTTTATACAAAAGTTTGTAAATTTACTTTAAATTGTAATTTATTGACTTTCTAGGCCTTTCTTTTTTTTTTAACATTTGTAAACATTTTTCATTTTATGTTTGTGGCAAATAAAAACTTACTTACTTACTTACGGTCGGAATGTAGTACTTCATTCTTTTAAGTAGGCGTAAGTGGGAACTTGTAGATTTGTAGATGTGGTAGAAGTTATCAGCAAGTGTTAAGGTATCATTAACAAGTATACCTAGGTATTTGTAGCTGGTTACAAAGTTAATTAGAGAATGTGCGTACTTCACTACTAATTTCTCCCTAGATAATTTCAAACGTTTTGCTCAATAGTGCGTTGAAAATAATCCAATTAATTACAATTAGGAATTAAACATAATACTAAATCTAGGCTATCTACATTTTAAAGATTTGTTAACCCGGCAGGTTTATTCATTTGTTAGATTAATTGTAAACACTTTTTCTTAATGTCACCAATATCTTCGACTTCTAAACATAAAGTAAATGTCTACACATATAGGCTAACAAGATAGGGGTTTTTTGCCAAAAAATGAAATTTTATCATAAAGGTTACCTTTACAAATTGTTTGCCAACAATAACATCCTGGGGAAAAAATATGTAATTGTATACATATGTTTATATGTACATTGCATTCTTATTATATATACATTTATATATATATATGTATATATATATGTATATACATATATACATATATATACATATATATACATATATATACATATATATACATATATATACATATATATACATATATATACATATATATACATATATATNACACATATAGGCTAACAAGATAGGGGTTTTTTTCCAAAAAATGAAATTTTATCATAAAGGTTACCTTTACAAATTGTTTGCCAACAATAACATCCTGGGGAAAAAATATGTAATTGTATACATATGTTTATATGTACATTGCATTCTTATTATATATACATTTATATATATATATGTATATATATATGTATATACATATATACATATATATACATATATATACATATATATACATATATATACATATATATACATATATATACATATATATACATATATATACATATATATACATATATATACATATATATATATATGTATATACATAAATATATACATATATATACATATATATATATGCATATATATATATATATATTCAAATATGTTTTCAACCTATATGTCTTCGACCTTTGATGATTGATCGAAAAAGAGAAAAAATAAAGAAACGGGAGATACTTTCTAAAAAATCAATATTAAGGATTAGAAATTTCAAAGGGCAAGTCGCTTATTAGACCATATAGAAAAAAACAACAAATGCTGTCTCGTACAGTCAGATTTTCTTGATTTCACTCTTATGTCTGTTAAAATGGAGGTTTACATCATCATCATCATAATAATAATAATAAAAATAAAAACGTCTGGCTTTAACAACAAGAGTAAAAGCCATAAGAGATAAAGATAAACTGCTCTAGTCAACAAATTTAAGAGGATTTGTTGTACAAAATTCGTTCAGAATACCCTACCACGGCACTGCAAGAAGAAGCAGGCTTGTAGCCAAAAGAGGGCAAGGGGGCATTAAAACCACAGAGAAATCAGTATCCCTTGAAAAGAGGTTGAATAGATAAGGACTACGTTTTGCCAAATGTTTAGAAAGTAAACAATTCTAAGTGATTGACTGGTATGACGACTTTATTTGAGGACACCAACTGTATATTTATCATCTCCTGCAAAGCATTGAGTCCAATGGGATTTTTTCTAAAAGAAAAATACTTTCCACTGTGCATAGAGGCTTACTACAATTTGAAACACAAAAGGAAAGGTGTTGCAAAAAAAAAAAAGAAAAAGAAGCCAGGTCATTTTTTGATGAAAGTAATTTTGCTGTCAGCTATTCTTTTAACTTCAAACTCATAGGGACATATGGGATTTTCTCTTGTTTCCATAGTGATGCAACGTATGTTTTTTTGATTTTGCTGTATCTATGGGCAATCAACAGTATAAATATCCATTATTTAATTTGATGTGTTCCATGAAGATCAAGGAGGGAGTGAATGCCATTCTTTGGCATTAGACTTGACAATATAATTATGTTGTTAAATTTCCTGCAAAAAACCAATTGTCTTTATATTAAGACCAGTGTTATTATATACATCAAAGGAAAACAAAGTAAAAAGTAAGTTAATGCAGTAGTGAGGGAGTAATAAATCCAAGAGATTGTCATGCATGAAATTCAAGGTTCGAATCCATGCTTCATCTCTAAAATTGCTGCACCCGGTTTTTTGCTCTGGTATAAGTGGCATACTGCTGGGTGTGTACAATTTCGGGGATAGAATTGGGAGAAGGAAGAAACCAACAAATAGAAAAGACCAAAGAGTATAAGGAAAATAACTCAGACAAGAAAAGCAACCATTTACTCAAAAGCGGCTTCAGATTCTTACTTAAGGTGAAAGACCTTAAAGAAAGAAATTATTTAGAGTAAAGAATTTTGCATTCTGTTGCGCATGTGTAACAAAAAGGCCTGCTGCCAAACAAAAGCAGTGTGCTGTGACTTACAAAAATGCCGTGGCTTCCAATGAAATACTGCAAAGAGGGTGTCTTGTAATTTGTCCAACCACTCCCTTCCAGGCATTTAATCTCAACTGACATTTGAGTGTCACAAAAGAAAGAAAGAAAAGAAAGGAAAGAAGCAGAATGCTGGTCGAAACAAAAAAACCTGAAAGAATTAAAGATTGACTGAATGTATGATCGAAACAATATTTATGCCAGTATTTCTGACTTAACTTTGATGCGAGAAAAAAGGTGAAATTGTTTCTCTAATCGAAGACTTCTTTGATTCAGTGTAAAATGGTAAGAAAGGGACAGATGGTAAAAATCACCCGACATAGAATTCAAAGTGGTACAGAAACTGTTAAAGTAGAGAGTGACAAAATACTCACACATAAGAGATCTAAAAATTACAATCCTGAAAGAGAATTTTCTCTATTAAGCCAACTCTAGTAAAAAAGAGGAAATACATAGTTGTAATCCACCCTCTATTTATAAAATTGTGTGATGCTTCTAGCAGCACTGGTTAACATTATGACATGAAAGAAACGCTTATCGCTAGAGAAGAATGTTACATCATTTTGCTCAAAAGTTTGGCAAATCCCACAGAAGTCAATAGTTTGTTCAGAAACATTAGTGAAATATCTCATTGGGTTCTTACTTCATGCCACAGGAAGATATCAAAATAATCTCTGAGTAACATTTGAGTAAGTTATGTGTAAACGTCCATCAGAAACAATACTGTGTACTCTGTAATGCATCAGAAGTGTTTTAAGTTTATCCTCCAAAGGGGCAGCTGATACGAAAGGGGTGTTTGGTAGTCTGATCATGAGGCATTCAAAAGGTTTCTACAAGAAAAAAAGGCAGCCATAGCGAAATGCTCATGTTTTCTGATCTATGTCCTAATCTAAGCCTACATCTGTCATTTTCAGTTTAATGTAATTAAAAGGAAAGGTCTCCATTTATAACTGAAAGTCTAGAAACCGCACCAATGCAAATGCTCTCACCCAAGAATGGAAAAAATGAAACCACTTTTCAAGAACCCCTCTAATTACTAGTTTTATGCAAGAAACCAAATACAGACGATATTTGAAAAAGAAGACTGTGGAGATACGGCTGTTTTCAATAATGATAGCAACAGCTTTAATGACACAACCCAAATTGACATCGTAGTTTTAAACTAATTTGTTTACACGTTGTGTGTATAATTGAATTTAATCATTTTGATGTATAAAAATAAAAGTATTTTAATGCAATCTAGAATTATTAGATACTAATTTAATCGTAAAAGATAATGTCTGAAAATTTACTAGAGAAAAGTGGACCACTCTTTCTTCAGTGAGTGAAATTTTTGACAACGATTTTTCTCCTATAAGACATTGTTTTTATCTAAGGAAATTGAAAAGCATGTGCAGTTGTAAGTTAGATATAGAATTAAAAGGGAAATCTAATGTACAGTGTGATAGCAGTATTCACTACATAGCAAAAGTCCTGTTTGACCTGGAACTTTAAGGATATATTAGTAATGATTACAAAAATAATACTATTGTAGTGAGTGTAAGGGGATGTAAAACAAGAGGAAATGAAGCACATGGAAAGAATAGTAATCATGATGTAAGATATTTATCATTTCGTGAGTCGTAAGTTTTTCTCAGCTGAGAAAAAGGTTACGACTCACGACATGATAAATATTTTACATCAATGGCTTCCACTGAGTTCATAAATTCATCAATTTTCAATAGTAATCATGTTACGGCTGAGTTGATAAAGAGAACAACGTTGTTGGAAATTGCTAGAACATTGGGAAAGGTGTTCAAAAATTTAGGCTACCTGCTGAGAATATTTTATAACAGATATTACAAAAAGCTTTATCCGGTAGAATAACGAATTAGAATAATAATTTGTGTGTCATCTATCTTAATTTAAACATTTTATCGCAATTTTGCATCGTAAAAATGATGATAATAATAATTATTATTATCATTATTTATGTTGCTATTATCATTTCTAATCAGTAAAATTTCTTTTACATTTTATCCAAGATGAAATTGAGCAACTCGTTTAATGTTATCTCTTTGAAAGCAAAGAGAAGCAAATAGAAATTTTTGTTACAGTTCAATCATATTTCGATATTGGTATACTTGTCCAGTTTTTAGTTCTAATAAAAATGACAAAATTAACTAATTCATAAACTAACTATATACTGCCATTTAGTACCACAAGGCAATGCATTTAAGCGCTCATAATTTGTTGATACTCAAATATTCATTTCTTCCGTTTTAATAACAACGATAAACTTTATACTAGACAACTCTAAAGCCACCTCTATTAAAGACAAAATATGCAACTCAATATTCAGTCAATAAAATTACAATGCTGGAAATAAATTGTTGGATAAACAGAGCTGCTTGTCATGTCCATTGTCGAAGCAAAGGAAGGTACATATTCAAGTGCAGAAGTCATCTAACGTATTAAAGAGTTATATTGGACTCAAGAGATTCAATGAGGATACTTGAAAATCATTCGGTAGGTGTGTAATCAAAACTTTCATATGAATGTTATGAATGGTGACTAAATATACTGTATATTGCACTGTCTAAACTACCGTGGCTACTTTGGATGATCTTGGCTTAGGCTTGTATCGTACAAACAGACCCATCAAATTATTCATTAACATCTCAGCCTCAAATACGATTATCTTTCCTTGCTTTTCGGCAAATTTTCACTTATTGTACCCATAAAAAACACTACTGGTTTTCTTTAGGATCTAGGTTAGTATTTGAGACCCATTTACCACCAATTCCATTCTCCTGACTAGTTCTCTGGTGATTAAATCTAACCAATGGCTTTTGGTGACATAAAAAATGGATTGAAATCAAAACAAAGCAGAGGCTCGTGGTGAAAGTGATGCTAAGCTGACTTTTAAACGTTGTCCTCTGAGTAGGTTTCGGTGTTGCAAGCCGAATTCGGAATTGTATCTTCAGGCGAAAAGTTTTCAAATGAGTAACAAGATTGCTTGTCTGACTTTACTGCCCTTCAAATGGGGTGAAAAGTGAAAGTTGTCCAAATTGGTAACAAATCAGTAGAAAGTTGTCCAAATCGGTAACAACATTGCCTGCCTTGATCTTACTGCCCTTCAAATGGGGTTAAAAGTGAAAGTTGTCCAAATCGGTAACAAATCAGTGGAAAGTTGTCCAAATCGGTAACAAATCAGTAGAAAGTTGTCCAAATCGGTAACAACATTCCCTGCCTTGATTTTACTGCCCTTCAAATGGGGTTAAAAGTAAAAGTTGTTCAAATTGGTAACAACATTGCCTGCCTTGACCTTACTGGCCTTTATATGGGCTAAAACGTGTGTATCTATAAATCTTATCTTTTAATTTCGTATCACTGTCTTGATAACAAAAGGTTCGTGAAACATTGTTATCAGAGACTGGAATTTACTTCCACCAACATATTATTGTGTTAGATTTTCCTGGTAAAACCAAAGTAAGACAAAGCTGCTTGTTTCTTTAGACATTACTCATTTTATAATATAATTCAAAACCTCACAAATGCACTTAAATCTTTAGCACAAATGGACCACAACTAAATTACACGGATGTTTGATAAATTCATAAAATGAAAAGTTTTGTGAAGTTTCTTATCATATTTGTCAATTAAATGTCAAAAGGTAAGCCACTAATGGTTTAATAAATAGTTTGATTGGTGTTTCAGAGATTTTACATTCTTTAGATCCACTGTTGGAGGTCCCTTGACCTTTTACTCTTCTAGTGCTGTACGAAGCAAATACCTTGATTAGAAGAGTGTATTAAGAACAAGAATTTTTACTTTTTCCGGCACGTCTTCATTCTGACGCACTATAACATTAAATGGGCATGCTCAAAGCCTAACTAAACCTGTCACTTTTTTAGAACACTGCATTCTGTATAAAGAAGTTCCTTATTTTAAATTTTAAAAAATGGGTGTAAACAGTAAAACATACAACAAAAATCCACCAACCACCAACAATTCTTGAAGAGCCGAGATTAAGGAATGTTTAGATGGTATCTTACAATTTAATTTCTTTCCAATTTTTCTTCTGTCTTCTGACTTATGTCTCTGTACTCCCCCCCCCCACCCACCCCCCCCCCACCCCCCCCCCCCCCCCCACACAAACACACATTTCTCCATCTCCCCTACACTCTCGTTACCTCTTCTCTCTGCATCTACATCACAAAAATATACACAAAAAAAAAACAAAATAA
>RDPX01000039.1:342448-359624 GCA_003991215.1 Morbakka virulenta | reverse complement strand
GCTCTTAAAATTTATCCCCTTTTTTCCCCCCCCCCCCCCACACACACACACACAAATTTTTGTTCTTCGTAGTGAAGATTGTACCCTTTCCAGTGTCCCTCTTGATGACATCCTTCACAAGATACAAAATTAAATAGGAGAATAAATAAAGAAAGACTTTGTGAACTAAATAATTAATTTTTAATGATGATATTTTGTTTTCCTGGCTTACATTTCATTTCTGAATTTTCTTTCAGGTCCAATTTGCTTCAATTTCTATTTTCAGTATTTTTAACTTGTAAAGTTGCTTTTAATGACATGAATAATTAAACATTTTAACCTTATACTTTTTCAGGACAATTTAAATCCTGATAACAGGTAATTTCTTGTAAAACATGAGTACGGTTCTATATTTAAACGCGTGCTTAGTGATCCATAGTATCGAATTGGTCTGGTGGCTTTAGCAAGCAAAGCAGGAAGAGCAAAGATACGAAATGAACTTATTGATCATAGAAAATGTCCATTAGAGGTTTCAGCTTAGGCAGAAACCTGTCTTTTGATATACTTTTGTTATGATGGCAAGGAATAAACTATAGATTTGTTTCTCGATTAATACAAAAGGTTTATTAAAATTATTAAGATTAATAAAATAAGAAATAAGTTTCACTGTGTTCTTTTGGAACACTTTTGAATTTTTTGAGCAGCACATTGTCTTTTGATGCTTTTGAATTAATGAAAACGTGGTGATCATCATATACAAAAAATCAACAAATCTTAACACGTTTACCCTTTTTTTCTTGAGTCTAAGTGGGAAGACAAATTGTGTACTGTTTAGGAAAAATCACAGGCTGAATGTTGTGTTACTCTAAATGGGTTGTTTTTTTGCATGGAATTGAAGGAAAACATATCAAATAGAGAATCCAAGGGGTAGCCATCGGAAGCATCTCTGAACCATCTGACAGGGATATTTCTTGTTTCCCCGGATCTCTAAACCAAGCTTTTAGCAGCCGTAGTCAGAAAACCCCACAAAATCATCATTTTTTGCAACGTTACTTTCGACTCTGAAATTTTTAAAATTAAGAGTTTACTTCAAAGCATTCTTCTTGCTCTATGATGTACAACGACAAATCGATAGAGTCACGTGGGTGATAAAAACATCACTGACTACAATTTTTTTAATTTGAGTTAACAACAAGCATAGATGTATAGAAGCTCTATCGTGTTATGCATGAGTTATAAGCTTATTCTGAGCTCCATTTCGAGAGATAAATTTCCTATCGTCAGGTCTATCCTATATCTATGGATTTCACTTAATCCATAAAGTTAAGAATTTTCAACAAGCATAAAGTCCAGTGACATGAGCTATTGAAATAAATGTGAGCTATTGCTTGTGTATTTCCAAATCCTTTGCTTAAAAGGTACAATGACGAACTTTTAAATTCCATTCTTACAACAATAAGTAGTTTTGTGAAGCAATGGATTAGAAATTATTGAAAGAACAGGTAGCGTTGGTTATTAAATTTTTTCAAATGGTGATGACAATACGTTTCCGTAGGGTTGTAGACTAACACGGTGCAATAAAAGGAAAATCATTTAAGGCAGAAAGCAAGATAGGTTACCATCAGACAAAACAAGTAAATCTCAGTTTCACTGGGATGTAACTAAGAAACAACAAGATAACTACTAGTCTAACTCTTCTGCATCTTACATACTCATAACTTGAGTATCTATGTATTTGGTGCACTAGACGATTTCCTTCTCCTTCCAAAATTACCTGACTACAGTGTCTTATTCCCAAACAGTTTAATTCTTAGCTCAGTCAATTTTCATAGAGGGCTTCTTGTTGTAACTCTTTTTCCTCCAAAGGAACTGTAGAGACTTGTCTACCTAGGAGTGTGCGAGGGGACAACTGCCAGTTGTGATATTCATTCACCGACTTGCTGCACCCTCAACATGACACAAAACGTCTTTTGTTTGCTGATGATACAAAAATTAACTATGTTGGAAAAAAAACTCTACAAAAGAAATTAGAACTATTAAACCAGGATCTACATAATTTTACGCAATGACTTTGTAGGCATATAGTTAGAGACTGAATTTCAGTTAAGGACTGAAATCCAATAATAATCTTGGATTGAAATTATTTGACTCCAAAACGGAAACTCTAAATTGGTTTAAATAGAAACCAGCCAAGCGGTGATGGAGACGAAGACGAATGCACGTCAGCGAAAGTATCATCACACTGTCGTTCATGTCACTTGATGAAGATTTCTGCTAAATCTTTTCACAATACTGAAGGAACTTATTTCCATCAATAGAAAACACTAACTCGTCAAAACATTTAGCTATCCAATTCAACTAAAGAAAGTTAAATTAAATAAACTAAAAATGAACTATGTAATGCACACGTCAGGTCACTTTTCAAATTGGTAGAATAAACTTGATGATAAAGACAAATGAAATAAGAATTGTAATAGCTTTAATTTCAAAATCTGAACCGTTTTATGATAAACTTGTAATATTATTCTATTTTTACTTTGTTATTTTTTAATATCCTAAACTATTAGACAGCCCTTCGAGATAACAGAATTAAATTAAATCACTTTACGCTGATACAATTTTGATCTTCTTTTGTATTTTACTGCTTAGAAAGCTATCATCATCCCGGTGTAACAGAAAATAAGTACTCCCCGGTACTTTTTTCCTAGGAAATAAATACTCCCCGGTACTTTTTCCTAGGAAATAAATACTCCCCGGTATTTTTTCCTAGGAAATAGATATCCCCTATGGGAATGAATACTGAAAAAAAGTATTTTCAAGGTTTTGCTTATACATGAGAATCCAAGCCCTTTGAAATTCCATGTTTTCAATCCACTAAAGATTTTATTATAACTATCAAGGCCAAGATTCATTCGTTTTAAGACTGAACAAATCTCTTAGCTGATTTAAAATGTTTTGTTACTATTAAAATCTAAAAAGTACTTAAGCTTAGGGTCTATAGTTACCAATTCACAATCGGAGTACCTTATTTCAGCAGTACCTATTTCCTTGCAATTAATATCCCAGGGAGTACTTTTTCCCCGAGGGGGGGTGGTTATTTCCTAGGATAGAGGCGCTCCCGGGAGTACTTTTTTCCTAGGAAATATATACTGGGGAGTACTTATATCCGGGAAATAAGTACCGGGGAGTACTTTTTTCGGGGAGTACTTTTTTCCTGTGACACCGGTGCAAAAGTGTAAAATTCAATCCAATTAACTCTTACAATTGCTTCAGCCTGTAAAACCTTTCCCCTTGCTAAATAGCTTTCACAAACTTAGTTTCTATAAATGTATCTGAATATGCAAACTTAATAAAGTTGTTTTATAACGAAGCGGTTTTTTGGACAAAAACTCATTATTTCTCTTACGGACTTTGAATTGCAACAAAGTCTCTTAACATTTCGATGAACAGTTTACAGTACACAATATTTTCAGGGAAATATTAAGAGTTTGAATGGCGCTCAGCCTGAATAACGAATCAGGCACTATCCCTCTAGAAACAATAAACGTAAGGGAGCTTATTATACCAAGTAACAATAGCACAAAGCAATACACATTGATTGTTATTTCAATTTACTTATAACAAGAATCGCTTGAAGATTCTGAACTTTATGGACTCAGAGGAAGCCATAGATGTAAGAGCTTTATCATGTCATGAGTCGTAAGCTTTTTCTGAGCTACGTTTCGAGGGATACTTCTCCCATCGTCAGGCTGCCTGACGATGGGAGAAGTATCCCTCGAAACGTAGCTCAGAAAACGTTTACGACTCATGACATGATAAAGCTCTTACATCTACAAGAATCGCTATTAATATGCACTGATGCGTTAGATTATGGCATACAACTGAGGGCTTCAAGGATCTCGCAACCTGAAAAATATGAATGTCAGGTGAATATTGAATTATTGCACATGGGAATTGTGTCTTTCTGCTTTAAGTAACATCTTATGATCTTAACAGAGCACAACCATGTTAAAGTCAACAAAATATATAGCGTGTTTATACACCCTTGAGTTTCAGGAGAAAACCCCAACCAACAAGAAACACGGAGCTTTTTTATGGTATTCGGTAACACTTAACATGGAGTATCAACATCGACTTGGTCTCCTAATTTATCCTAATTTATTCTGCATTTAAATTTCTTGTCGAGAAAGATTAAATACTCAAATGATCCCTTGACATAAAATATTTTTTTTATCGCTGAGTAACTGTTTGTTGTTTTCCTTCTATAAACTTGCTTGTTAGTAGGATTGTTGCTTCTGGTGGCGAACCGGCAGCTGTTCCTTGATTGACAAAGTTGAAAAAAAGGAAGGAAGAATTCAAACCAGCAGAAAAGCTGTAGGAAATGAAAAGGAAAATAAAAGCGAGAGAAATACAAATGAAAAGAAAATAATTCAAGTACATTAGGAAATGTTTGATATTGTCATCCTAAGCACCATTAAGTGTCTATTTGAGGTTGCACATTTCAAAAACTGGGCCGTAATTGAACTAGTTGAATTCAACTTGTGAATGGACATGGAAGAAAATAAATGATCATTTACCATCTAATTTTGATAAAAGGTCATTTAAGGCCATTGAATACTATAAAATTATTTTCTATAAATGCTTTCCAAGGTCAGCAATCGAATTTGAAAGTAACTTAAAAATAATATTCTCTTAGTTGTTTATAAAATCTAAGGTCTTGGGTTAGGAAAACAAGAACAGACCAAGAAAAGAAATAGTCTAAGATATAACTAACGCTCACATAGAGAGTCGACTTTCTCTCCAGTATGCCACAGCGTCCTATGTCGTGGCCTAGGGACGTTATAATTAAAGCCGGACCTCAACCAGACGACTTAAAAAAGAAAGTTAGAAGCCTTCGCAATGACACACGCAAAATTTGAAAAAAAGTAATCCTTGCAGTAGCAAATATCCCTTGACGAAAAGAAGGATAGAATTTCGTCATGCAAAAAGTGATCGTCGTATTTTCAATCAATAGAATTGCAAGTCATGACAACAATCACGCAGTTATAAAAAGGCTGCCAACGATAGAGTGGCTCAGTCACAGACACATATTTATGGGACACGATTATATACAAAATATACACTGTTGTCCTGGAAGACCTGATAAAGTAGCAAGTGCTATAGCGATGGCATGTAACAAGTCTCTGAAATCCAGCTAGAAACTTAAATCAATATCTCTATTAACCTTCTCAAAATCCTGTAGCTCATAACACATTTCACGAAGCGTCTTAAAAAATTCCAGAGGTATCTGTCCCTTTCCAATTTAAAATCCCTATTGAAAACGAAACTCTAATAAATGGTGCACCATACTGAATATTGTTCTCAAAAGGCCTTTGTTATCACATTCCACTAGTATAGTAAAATCAATTTTCGCTGAAGAATTAAGCAATTCATGTAAAATTGGTAGATAGCCGCAATTTTTTCCTCTCCATTTGTTTTCTTGCGAATTGTGCATGCAATTTAGAGTGGGGGTTTGTTTTCAGAATCATCGTGAAAATGGACACGAACTTTTTAGTAGGGTCATAAAAATTGTTTAGCAAAGATCTGGCTTTAGAAGGTAAAATCTGTTATCTGGAAAAATGAAAAAATGAAGTTTTCTGTCGATAGTAACCCCCTTCCTCCCTCACACCCCCCCCCCCACCAAAAAGGTCTCAAGCAGCTGTAAAATATCCTGGGTCCTTATTCCTTATGTACTCTTTGACCAAGAGTACATAAGGAATACCTTGACCTGCTAATGGCAAGATAAATTAATAAAAGAGTCTTTCAAACGATCCATTACTATTCATTTATTATTTACTTATTAAGTCTTGGTTGCCTAAAGAGAAAAATAGATATCAAGTTTATCAATCACATTTTCAAAGAAAGAATGCAAACATTGAACTAAAAATCACAAAACCAAAAGCAAAATATGAGTTGCTACCACCTTTACTTCAAAATGTATAGATGTAAACAAGTCCAGCCGAAAACGGAATAGGTTTTGACCAGAGTGCTTTGGGTAGGTTTGCAACCTTACAAACATCAGAAATGTGTTTTGCCCAGAAATTAGAAATAATCTAGATGTAGTAGACAATGCAGTATTTTATGTTTAAAACACAGCCAAAATCTTATGCAAGCTCTTGATGCACACGTTCTTAACAATGAAAGACATAGAAACCTCACTTAAGAAAGGAAGAGTCAGTAAGACAACCATAGCAAACGAGTAAAATTATTCTAGAGAGTGGGATATGAATAACAAGCTAAGGCTGTTTTAGCCATACATTTTTTGCACACGCATAATCGAATCGAAAGCAAAGGTAATCTGCTACCAAAACGAACATGATAAGAGAAAAGCTAGTCTTACTTCTCAGTCTCTGACGTTGGATTCTTCTTTTTCGCTGAAAATAACTACTTGTCATTAGAGGTCAACAT
Source organism: Morbakka virulenta (assembly GCA_003991215.1). NCBI lineage: Eukaryota > Metazoa > Cnidaria > Cubozoa > Carybdeida > Carukiidae > Morbakka > Morbakka virulenta. The sequence continues at coordinate 353,198 of RDPX01000039.1, read as the reverse complement.
AATCTGAAATCAAAATGTAAAAACTTTTATATGAGGTTGTAATGTGACATTCAAATAAATATGTTTATAACTAATACTATTCGCTAAATTTACCTACATCTTAGACTGAAGTGATAAAATTCAGTCTTAAGATAGTTGTGTGGTAGTAAACGTACAAGAAACATGAGCAGAAGTGACACTTTATTATTGCTATCCGCCTGTGACGAATTCAGATGGCAACAGGATCTTGTAGTAACTACAGATAGAGTTGATTTTTAATTAGTCATTTTTGTGGCGAAATAAATAAGAAACTTATAAAAGCCAAAGTCGGCAGCGAAATTTTCAATATTTAAGCAGTCAAGTGTTTACCTGATTTTATGAAGGAAGTTAACAATTTATAAGGAAATCACAAATAATTTAATATGATACAGATAGAAATGATTTGGCATTGTAGAAATTTTTAAAATACGCCTTCTATGTATGTTTGGATCACTTGATCTGGTCTTCCAAGTGAAGGCATCATTCTGTGGGAGGCTTACCCCTTTATGCATGGTTAGGATGTGATATCCAACGCGGAATTTAGGGAAAGAACCACACGCTCAAGTGAAAAATATGCAAAAATCATCTGGTGAAGGACAGGCGCTTATAGCCCAGGTGATTGATCATGAAGATGGATAGTTATAGGCACAAGTTCGAATAAATTTTGGTGCAATCATATTTTTTACGCATCTGAGATAAGTTAAATTAACCCCATTGGATTAACTTTTGATCTTTACAGCTTTATTGTTTATACGAAGACTATCAATTGACCGTACAAATTAGAAACCGTTCAGACGATGACATCACACAAAATCCTAGAACTTTTTATCAAGTACAGTGGAGCTCTTCTGGCAATATACAAATATTTTTTTTCAATGCTGCCGCTCCTTTGGGACAAGCCAAGGTTTTCTACTCCTCTGAGTAAAACCGGAGCTACGCATCATGGGGAAATGGTCAAACATTCTGTGTGGACAGAATCACTAATAAAAAAAATTGCATCTATCTCAGATAACTCTTAAACCACAAGAAAAACACAAAATACCTTGAAACAAACCACATGACAATTGACCTGCCACTTCTAGTGGTCTTTGGTTTCTAGTGCAATACTACCGCTTGCTCTATTGCTTCAGAACTGGTGCACGCTGAGACAAGAACATTCCTTTCAATAATTTTGGTTTAGGTTTGGACTTTAATTAATCCATTAGATGAAGTATGTAATAAAGTACACGAAATACTTACAGCCTTGTGATGAGGGCACAGTCAGTGGGTTAAAGTATTTCAGAACCTGTGCAAGCCTGTCATAATTAAACCTGTCATAATTTTTAACCTAAGTTAGAGTTTAATTAGCAGGAAATATTTTGGCTGGGGTTACATGATTTTAACTTGTTCACTTGAACTGCAAAGAGTGCTGAATTGTAGTCAAAATTTCTAGGGCTTTTAGGACACTGGACACTGGACACTGGACACTGGACACTGGACACTGGACACTGGACACTGGACACACCTTGGACACAGATTTTGGTCAAGACCAAGTGTATGGACCTGTCTTTTCTTTGGTTGGGGCCTTGAATTTTGGGTCTTTGGCTGCCTGAATGGTGACCTTGGACACTGATTCTCAGCCATCCAATAAGAAATGCGCTTCGCCAGAGGGGCTAAGAGAAACGATTTATATGTTTTGCTGTCCATGATTCATTGCAGTCCTTCTGTCCTTCTTTACTTGTTCTGTCCTTTCTGTTCGGATCTTTTACACAAAACTCAAAAACCATCGCAGGCTGAAATACGGAGAGAAAGAAAGGACATAATTAATATGAAGTGAATGTGAAACATCTGATCAAAGCTGATTAAATGATGAAGATTAGTGGTGTGTCGATAATAATTCTGTGTGAACATTGTTAACCACAAACAATCCAGGTTGAGCCTTAGGCTCTCTTTCAAATTGGTGAGGAGTAAAAAATCTTATCATTATTTAAGGCACAAAACAGCACTCAGTTAATCTTCTTTTCGTTAGGCTCATGGAAACCCCTTTATTTGTTGCGTATTGGAAAACCTGGTTCTCATCTCATTTTTAATTCCTAATCTGTGGTTGACAAAATTTGCTTTACATGATCTCGTCATATATATAATGTTTATATATATATATATATATATATAAACGAATTATAATTTGTTTTAAACAGACACTGAAGTCACTTGACATTTTGGCAACATCCGTACAAATTGAAGTTCATTCCAAATTTAAAGTTTTAAGAAACTCATATTGCATTAAAAATACTATAAAATCATATTATTTTTTCGTGGATAGAAATATGTTGAAATAATTATTTTATACTATATATATATATATGTATAAGTTAAATATTGTTCATACTCCCATTCATCATAATTGTCGATATGCTTATATCGTAATTTTTAATTTATTATATTTTATATGGACAGTTATTTATTCACGTTTCTCTTCATGTATTCATATATATCACGTTTTGTCTTACATTTGGAATTGTCATCTTGTTAACCTTCCTCATGGGCTAGGCGCTATTTTTCCATAAATGAAGTCTTACGTTGACTATGAATCTAAATTACAATAAGTTAAATGTTTCAATTTTCTTCTTTCTAACAAAGTTTTAATCTTGTGTTGTAAAAACTTGGTAAAAAGCCAACTCACTATGTACGAATATAAGGATTAAGAGAGTTGTTGGTTGTGACAGCTCATTTTTCACTAAGGTTAATGTGAATAATTGCATTTTTAAATGAAAATTTTACAACTTTTAATTGACCTATCCTTCTTTCATTCTCATTTTAGAAAATTCAGGGAGATTAATGTCTTTTCACGTATGTAATAAGGTGGTTTTAGTGGGGTTTTTTTAGTTTTAATGTCATTTTTCCCCAGCCATCAGACGGTGCCCTGGAGAGGAATTTTGTTTTGGTAGTGAGGACTTTCTTGGCCGGACCCCCTTCCTGACGTCAGCCTTTGGCCTTTTCTTTTGCAAAGTTCCAAATTGTCCTTGCCTGTTTGGGGGAATCGAACCCGGAACCTCTTGGTTACTGTGCAACTGCACTAATTATTAAGCCAGGGTTCCTCACGTATGACATAGGATAAAATTGCATAAAATAATATTTACCTATCCTTATCATAATAGAATCAAGACAGAAGTTAAACTCATTTTACTATATACGATAAAAGAAGAAGAGGATGAACAACAAAAACAAGGACTAAAAGAAAAACAGTTGAAAGGTAAAAAAGAACAAGACCAACAACACTGGGTGTAGCCTGATCATGTCTGCAACGATCATGAAAAAAGGGTTGAATTTTTCCATGGAATTTAAAGAAAAACGCATAGTTTCTTTCATTTTTGTACTCTTAAATCAACTGGCTTAGTTATTCAACTGTAGTGTAGAGAGACTGTACAAACCATACAAAGTGATGTGTACAACTGATGTAATGAACGTGCAGTGTGGCTACTATAATGTAGCTTCCACAATGTGACTACCACATTGTGTAATCAAATGAAAGGTAGGGTTAATTTGACAATTATTTCATTCTATTATTCTCAGAAATGAGCATTTACATGGAAAATAAAGGCAATTAATTACTTTATGTGAAAGTCATCAGAACTGCTTAAGAATTTTTTGCTCTGCGTCAGTAAACAAGCATGTAATTTGACATGATCCTTTCTCTGGTTTTGTTGATACTTGACTAAAAAAGCGTATTCAAATGACTTTTGTACTGAAAATGTTTCCAAACATTATCATGTAAATGCAATTCACTCAATTGCAAGTGGTTTACACGTAAATGAGAGTCCACGTAGTGAATCCTTAGGAATTCTGAACAATCAGTATGCGTTATAGCAAAGGAGAATTTGGTAAGATTTAGCTGATAACTGTCGGGAGATATTTTGTTATATATTAAATATCCAGGCGTGGTATTGCTTAGGAAAAAAAAGGATCAGTTGTGTCTGTGGTTTGAAATGTGAGGAGTATTGTTTAACGAAACGAACATGATGAGTATACTTTTTGGATAACTGTAGCTAGGATAGATAGAGATAAAAATGATATCCATGAAAAAAGGTCGACATTTTTAAGATACGCTGCCTTCCAAAGTAAAGGTGAAACAAAGGGGTGGGGGGCAACAACATTGATGTGGGGTAGTGTACAACTGATGTGAAAGAGATATCAGCCGAAGAAAGCTAAAAACAAATCATGAAATAGAAAATGTCATGAAGAGTTACAAGACCTGTGGGTACAAAAGTCGAAAAGAAAACGCGATGTAGCCATATACGAAGACACAACACGATTAGATCGTATTGAAATCAAGTTACGCAATGAACAATGATACAGGCAGGGTTTGGGCGACTATATTGGGGGGGGGGGGATTGATAGAGACGATCGAAAGAGACAAAAATAAAGTATCTACTTAGTGAATATAAATAAAAGAAAATCTTAGTATAATTGATTAATTTACTAAAGGAAATTGCTCGATCGCAACTTAAACCTGGACAACAGGTGCTCCCAATCTTTCTACGCCCACATCAACAAGTTCCACCTGAGCACTGCAAGCTGTTATGTTACTGACACCAGCAGTAAATTTAAACAAGATTGACGTTCCTAGGACTAAAGCCGATAGTTTTATTGGAATTATATTGTCAAAACTTAATATTTTTTGTTTTAACGGAAATAGGACCAGGTTGAGCTTTTTTTGGCTAAGTTCCGAATATGAAATTCCATAGCAACAGTAAAGATTCGCCGATAAAAAACTTCATTATTTTATAGCTTTCTGGAAGGTCCGAACATATGACTCTGTATTTCAGGAATAAAGAAAATTTGGTTTTGTTTCACTGAATATTATTTTTAAATTTCAGGCTTGATCTTTTGAGTTGTAATAATTTTCGCATTAAGCTCTGAAGGCTCAATTTCTTTTCCAATTTATGTGGAGTGTCTTTTCGATTTCCCACTATCCTTCTGAGATTATACTTTCCAATTTTGGACATTATGATAGAAACATATAATTTCCGTAACTTTTTGGTGATATAAGAAGCATTTTCTAATCCGAATACGTATTATCAATGCTATCCGTAAATCTTCCTGAGTTGGTTTGTACTTTCATTAGAACAACTTTGCAATTTTGTATTTGGATTCAAGTATTAATTATTTGCTGCCTCCTCCCTAAGAGTAACATTGAAATCTAATCGGAGTGTTTACAATTTTCTGTTTTTAGATTTAATCCAACCTTCCATTGCTCTGTAACCTGGACACATATTGATGAGCGCTTCATGAAATAAATGCCTCCTGTCGCATTTTGTCTGCTCTCAGAAAACCGAGAACAATATTACCATCACTTAAGCCTTCTGTTGAAAAGACACTTTAAAAGTGGGATTGTATACCAACTCTACAATCCAATTGGTGCTGTGTTAGCCAGACTAGCCGACAATTGCAATTAAATTTCAAAAAACATAGGGAAAACAGTTTAAAGATAAAAGAACATCTTACTGACTGTGGGAATAGACAGACAAAGAACATAACCATCCTGTGCTCAACTGCTAAAGGAGACGTACATCTTTTGAGACTCGAGGCTCTCTGGATACGAAAACTCAAACGAACAATCAACACCAAGGACGAAACAAAAGCCATACATTGACCACTAAATAGTAATTTCTCTGGCGATTGCTTGGTGTCGGTCCTGGATGTTGTCAGAAATTCCTTTAATGATATGCTGTTGTTAATTATTGCTGAAATTGCGTACCAAGGTGAATATTTAGCTAACTAGAAATTCATAAATTTTCTGTTATATGTTACCCAGGTCATTTTTTTGTACAATGGAAACGTAATTGATCAATTGACGTTTGCCTAATGAAACAGAACTCTGAAATAGTTTCATAATATCATTTAAGGTCTTCTGAAGGGAATGCAAGGTCCTTTTCATAAAGAAAAAGACGTCTGAGGATGAAGAGTCTCACATAAATTGTTTCCTAAGTAAAGAAGTCATAGGATATCAAGTTGTGACAAGTTTGTAGACATAAGAAAGGCCATAAATTAGTAACATATTGAGGAACAAGAGACGTTGCTTAGTTTCTTTGAAGTATGGACATACCAGCTCCTTGTGTAAAAGCAATCAAGAATGTCAGGAAGGTAACAGCAGACTATAACAAGTTCTCTGCATAAGAAAAACAGAAACCAGGAGACAGTCACAGAGAAATAATGTTACAGAAAAGAGAACGTTGAAAGGACAATGTCAGTTAAATGAAAAACAACAAGTGGGAACGTGTTGGTGAAAACAATGAAGGGATACTTGTGTGGAGCAAACAAAATGAGAAGCATGTTGTCAAGAGTTTGTTCCATATTGGATTGCAGAAAAGTTACAGAAAACGTTTTTAAAATATTGAAACTAAAAACTACAGACACAAAGACTAAGCTGAAATAAGTCCGAATCAAATAAGTATCGAAAAATGAGTTTTGATTAAATGACAATGAATGTAGACCCGGGGGGAAAAGTCATATGAGTTAGTGCATTTAGTCATGCAATTATGTACATCCCGGATTGTACAACGGATAAAAAAGCAAATATCAGATTGGATTCGATATCACTCTGATGGATTCAGAAAGACAAGGTTTGGTAAAAATATGTACATAGAGGCGCCAGCCATGCACTTGCACTTTCGTTTCAGGAAAAACGGCATTTTTGGTCCGGAATCGCTGAACCTTGCAGATTTATCATCCTATTTTAAGTATGAAGAAGATTTGTTGAATATGAATAGTTAGGGTGGCAAGTTTGACAGCTTTTAACTTGGCTTTCATATGAATGGCCTAAATCTTCAAATTAAATCACATCGCAAAGAAGTAACGCCAAAAATATGGAAGTTAGGAGCCATCTTTACATCACACATGCCAAGGTAAGTTCAAAAGAGACATCAATTAGACTGAGCTATTAGTAAGATAAGGTTCTGAAGAAGTTATGCTTGAGTATTGCATTCTGTGAATAAGTCGAAAGCTTCCTGAAACAACAGCAAATTACTACATGAAGGTATGATTAGGGTCTGGGAAATGGAGCGTTATTTGAAAAAGATTAACATTTCCTGATAAAATAAAATTAATAAAAAAATAACAGAGCCATTGGTAAGAGAAGGTCATTCCTAGTTAATCCATTTATTCTTTTTATAGTCAAAAACTTGTTATTCTACTTGTTTTTCTGACACCTCTTGGTCCAACGTTGCTTTCTGCCTTTTGGCAAGGAATTTCAGTAGGATTTTGCTACTGTGGCTGATCAGTGCAATTGTTCTGTTGTTACAGTTCTGTAATGTGTCTTTCTTTTTTGGTATAGAAATGGATATCGAATTCAGCCAGTCCCGAAGATACTGCTTCTCTTTCCAAATCTTGGTGCAATGTCTGTGGTGGAAAATTATACCTGTTTTTCCAGAGCATTTTATTAACTCTGCATTACCTTATCATCTCTTGGGTTCTTTCCTTCCTTCAGTTCCTTTATTGTTTTCTAATTTCTTCCAGTAGTGGCACTGGTTCGCTTTCTATTTCTTTTATCACGAGCGTGGAGGATGGTATGTTGCTGTTCCTTTTATATAGGCTTTGGCAGTATTCTTTCCATCTCCCGCGTACCGTTTCTCGCAAATGATGTGGCTCTCTTTATCTTTGATTGTACCAATGTTTGCTTTGAACTTCTTTGTTAGGTTCTTTACCCCATGGTACAAGTCTTTAGTGGAATCGGCGATAGAGTTTTATTTTATTCTATGAGAATTCTTCATTGCTGGATTTTTCCTTGTCGCTCTTCATTAGTCTTTGTACTTTCTTGTGCTGGTTTGTATACTTTTCTTCATCTTATGTGCTCTTCAGTCTATTTGCTTTTAATTTCCTCCGCTTTCCTACTTATATCAGTGTCTCGTTTGAGATCCAAGTAGCCTTCGTCCGTTTATTTGTACTAATATTTTCTTTAGCAGATATGAGAATAGATTTTTTGCCTTCGGACCATAACTCACCAGGTGTTTTTTTCCGCTTCATTTTCCAGGAGGGCTTCGAACTTGTTAGCTACTGATACTCTGTAGCCGTTATTCAAGTAACTATAGCCCAATCTCATTGGTCTCTTTTTGTCTTATGTACCATTATAAACTTGAGCTGAATTTTAGCAACTAAAAGCAGGTGGTAGCTATTGCAGTCAGCTTCTGGGTGTGATTTCACATCCCTGACACTGCTGCTCTACTTTTGTTTTATGATGAGATAGTCAATTTGATTCGTAGTTTTGCCATCAGGTGATGTCCACGTGTACTGATGTCTAGGATAGTGTTCAAACTGTGTGTTTGTGATTATTAAATTGTTCGTGTTGGAAAATTCTATTAGGACATTGCCTCTCTCGCTTCGCTAATACTGAGATTGTTTTTGAGTTGAGTTCTTCCAGTGGTCTACTTTTCATTGTCAGCCTGGTCGATCACTGTTCAGCGAGTCCCTTGTTGACCCATGCCACGGACGATGGGATATGTTTTTCTAGGTTTTATAGTCATGACAAAAGAAGTGGTCTTGAGGTATGGATAGTGGTGGTAGGGCTCCAAACATTTTTTCTACCACCACAGTCCCTACACTAGGGTGATGCTCCCAGCCGTTGTCCTGTTTATCGGATCTTCCGCCTATCCATGCGATACATCAGCCATTGGTCGCGCCAGAGTGACTCTTCCACCTTGGGTGAGCTGCTTCCTTTGCCTTCACCGTAACCCTGATAGGGAAGCTTCGGGACTACTCGACTTGCTCAAGGTCTACCCCAAGACTATGCAGGGAAGGAGCGTTTCATACCTCCTTGCAGGGTATCCCGCTGCATACCCGTTAAAAAACATTTCTGAGTATTCTTTATATTANGTGGTGGTAGGGCTCCAAACATTTTTTCTACCACCACAGTCCCTACACTAGGGTGATGCTCCCAGCCGTTGTCCTGTTTATCGGATCTTCCGCCTATCCATGCGATACATCAGCCATTGGTCGCGCCAGAGTGACTCTTCCACCTTGGGTGAGCTGCTTCCTTTGCCTTCACCGTAACCCTGATAGGGAAGCTTCGGGACTACTCGACTTGCTCAAGGTCTACCCCAAGACTATGCAGGGAAGGAGCGTTTCATACCTCCTTGCAGGGTATCCCGCTGCATACCCGTTAAAAAACATTTGTGAGTATTATTTATATTAAAGCAAGAAACATACTGGTAAATAAAAAAACTCGGAATAATATCACCATTGTTATTCTTGTAAACTCAAAGTAGAGAGTTCTTCAATCCCAGAGATTGTTAAACGCAGATTAAAAAATATTATTCAGCCAAAGGAAATGACAACCAGAGAAATCATTTAATATAAGTGAAACTGTCTTAACAGATAAGAAATTAATTGAGGCCATTTTCTTTATAGCTTTCAACAGAAAAGTTTCACCGCAATCACACAAATTCTATCGTTTTGAAATCTTCCATTGAAAATCTGACATCTGACGACCAAAAATATCCTTTCGTTTTTCGTAAATTTAAGTAACTTTGCTTTCAGGTTTAGTCCATTCAATAGAAATAAAGTAATAAAAATCTTATTATCTTTTAAGATCTCAAAGGCAGCTGGCATAATATTTCAGGATCAGAACATTGAGATTTTTCAAAGAATTAGCACCATCTTTTTTGTTATTAGAAAAGCAGACCTCCAGATGCGATTTATTCCGAAAACATACCAACAGGAATGAGACCAAGAAATTTCCCCATCTAATCCAGACCCATGTCTAAACGTAAAGCTTCATGGATTTCCTAGAAACGTACAGTCATCGATTGTCACCAACAAACATCCATAATAAAGCTACATGAAAACTTTTTTTTATCGAGGTACTTCTCGACGCATAGTTACTTTAAATTATGATTTTAAAACAAGTACTCACTGATAGTTAGACAAACAAATTAATACTTGGAGAAATGCAACTGGGTACAGGACTAGAAAAATACATTGATGAAGTACAACTGCAAGGTTTTGGACACATCAGAAAGTCAGACAATTTAGAGAACAATTTAATGTAGAACATAGGAGAAGTTTCAAGAAGGTGGGGCAGACTAAGAACTAGATGGCTTGACATAATAAAGCATTTTTCAGGGGTCACTCTCAAAATTGGTACACACAGCAAGAATTGGAAACAGACGGAGAAACTGTTTTGAAGCGCACTATTTGTAGTAAGTTAAAATGAACAAGAGATTACCATCATCATCCAATGAAGAGATTTTTAAGACGGAAAGAAAAGCCAATGGTATATGAAGAGTTTTACAATATCAGTAAATGTTTTACAGGAAAATTTATAAATAAAGTACTAGCAAACTTGTTAGACAAAAAATGAATTTTTTTGAAAAAGCTTTTACAGTCTTTGTAGCATTATTGCCTGATGATCTAAATATCGTGAAATTATTAGTTGAAATCACAGATTCTATTTTTCGTTCCTATCGAAATATCGTGAAATTATTAGTTGCAATCACAGTTCCTATTTTTCGTTCCTATCGAAATATCGTGAAATTATTAGTTGCAAATCACAGTTCCTATTTTCGTTCCTATCGAAATATCGTGAAATTATTAGTTGCAATCACAGTTCCTATTTTTCGTTCCTATCGAAATATCGTGAAATTATTAGTTGAAATCACAGATTCTATTTTTCGTTCCTATCGAAATATCGTGAAATTATTAGTTGCAATCACAGTTCCTATTTTTCGTTCCTATCGAAATATCGTGAAATTATTAGTTG